>CAWUFW010016862.1:0-289241 GCA_963921515.1 Calotriton arnoldi
AATTCAAAGACTTTATTTCGATCTCTGAGAATCATAAAAGTACACCATAAAATAAGACAATTACAAACACACTATACAAATAAAACATTCCATTTTGAAGAAACAATCATTACCTATTTACAGTCACAGCAAGATTGAAAAAGTGCGTCAGTTTTTGTGCAAAGGAGCAAAGTTCACTATATTAGCAGCATGATTTTTTCCTTTAAAAAATACATAATTATTTACGATTACAAACTTCATTACGGTGTACTTGAGTAGAAAACGATTAGATATTTTTTTTTTTTTTAAACTTCGCCCAATCCTTGGCTTTATTTTACGGTCTCAGAGATCCCAAAAAATATATCACAATGTAAAATATATTAAAACACCAGTTAAAATGAGCCATGTTTAAAAGACTAAGAAATTTATAAAAGAGCAAAACCATCATAAATTTTGGGCTGGGTATTATACAGCATTTCATTTTATTCCCACAATTGAAGTGTTAGCTAAAAAGAATCACTTCATAAGCTTCGCCCGTCTTATCCATACAGCATGGAGAAATCGGGAGATGCTAAAGGCTATTATTCTACTTGTATCTACTGACAGTTGCCTCAGAATTTCTAAATAATGTCCTGGACCAATAGCTTTACATAGGGGTACAATCCATCTTTTTCTCAGTATTATATAATAAGGACAGAAAAAGAGTAAATGAACAATTGATTCTTGGGAAGATTTACACGCGGGACACAAATCATCAACCGGTATACTAGTGCACCACCTTGAACAGAAGAGTTTAGTGGGTAAGGTCTTATACCTAAACTGTAGGAACAACTTTCGGGCCAGTGGTGGTGTAATTTCCTCAATTGTTACTTCAAACCCTGGAGTGCATTTATGAGATAAAAAAACTTTTGTCAATCCTGTGGACTGTTCTACTTGATACTGGTGGAATATTTTTTCCCAATACATTTTTTTCAGTTCCACCCTTGTGATGCCAATCATTGTTTCTGGACACGACCAAAAGCTTTCCATCCCTACTCTCCCCAATAAAGAACGTAAGTGAATAAACCACTTTAGAGATTCTACCTGAGGGAGTCTTAAGAGTTCCTTTAAAGCCTCACGGTAAGGCTCCAGCTCAGTTACCGTCCAGATCCTATACCAAAAGGATAACATTTTAAAATTCACTTTATGCTTTACTTGTTTTTGTGCCAAATCCAGGAAGAAAGGGACCAAGGGTGTACTAGCCGGAAGGCCAACCAATGATCTAAGAAACCGATTTTCTACTGTTGGTAGAGCAGCTAGGGAAGTAAAACCCCACAACTCCGCACCATAGAGTACCCCACCCAAGACTTTGGTGTTGTAGATCTCAAGGGCTGGAGCAATCTGCCTAGAGACTGTACTCTTATGGATTTTGCTTATATGTGCAGACTGATGGATAAGTTGTAATTTTGCTTTTTCAACCTGTAGACTCCAATTAATTGATGGGGTAAGCCGAATACCCAAATAATCAAATTCTTCAACTTGCTCTAAGATTGTGCTACCAGCCCACATCGGTCTAGTCTTCACTAATCCTCTACCCTTGTTAAAAACCATAAATTTAGTTTTTGTTTCATTTAAACTAAGCCCTCTGTCCTTACAAAACTTTAAAAAGTCGTTTAAAAGTTGCTGAAGTCCTTATGGTGATTTCGAAATTAACAGGGTATCATCGGCAAAAAGTAATGCCGGAACCCTACGTGACCCTATTTTTGGTGCATCGCAACCATCCCTGTCTAAACACTCAACTACACCATTTATGAAGAGAGTAAAAAGAGTGGGTGCCAACACACAGCCCTGTCTTACTCCGCGTTTGACTGGGAAGGTTTCTGTTACTTGGTTGTTGGGACCCCATCTCACCTGTGCAGAATTCTCAGAGTGTAGATAAATTAAGATGTTTAAAATATTTATCGGGATGCCCATCTCACGAAGCACCCTCCAAAGTTTTTCTCGTGAAACTAAGTCGAATGCTGTACGCAAATCGACGAATGCTACATAGAGCTTACCACCCTTCACAGCCACTTCTTTCCAATAAATACAAATTAGGCGGAACACCTGGTCCAGGGTACTAATCTTAGAGCGAAAACCCGCCTGCAGATCACTCAAAATATTATCTTCCTTTATCCAATTTTGGACCCTGCCTAAAACCTGCTTAAAAAAATTTTTGGGAGCGAATCAATAAGGCTTATGGGCCTATAACTCAAGGGTGAGGATCTATCCCCTTTTTAAAAATGGGAACTATTTCCGCTATCCTCCATGAAGGTGGAATAGGAGCGCCCTGCAAAATCAGATTGGACATCAAATTTATATATTGGCTCCACAACATTCTATCTTCCCTATACAAATCATTGGGTATTCTGTCTGGGTGGGGGCACGAGAAGGAACACAGGATGAAATTGCTGTTAAAGTTTCTTCAAGGGTGAAAACCAAGTCTCCCTCGTCGTGAGCCCCAGATGGGGCCCACTCCTCCAGGCCCTCCCTAGCTATACAAGAGTCATCTCCATAAAGGGAGCCAAAATGCGCAACCCACTCCTCTGGTTGAACTGTGTATTCAAGGGTGGGGCTTTCCCCTAAGCCAGCAAGCAGCATTCTTCCAGAACCCTTTAGAATCTCGATCAACCAGAGCAGTGTGTAGAGAGGTCCAAAGCAAGTCCTCCCACTCCTTTTTAGCACCACCAATGGCTCTTTTGTATTCCACTCTACATATTGAGATTTCTGCCTTGATCCCTCGCTTAAGCGCACCAATAAGCGCCCCCTTTGCCTTCCTACAGTATGAATTGAACCAGGGACTCTTGGTACCATGCTTGCTACCACTACGTTGGCCCCCTTTACCACTAGAATTTTTGGATTGACTCAGTAAGCCTCTTACCTCACTAAAAAACAAATCATGCAGGTGCCCTAGATTTTTAATGGCTTCGATCGGGCAGGAATCACTCAAGTCATTAATAACTTGCCTTGCCTTGATCTTTACTATTTCTAGTGTTTCCGGATGTCTCTCAACCCATGCCCATCTCAGGGCTTTCTGATCATTAGCCCTAGTGAGTAAACCTACTTCAGGATTTGTCAGAGTATTTGGTTTAAGGGGGCCCTCTATAGACAAGCTAATAGCGAGAGGATGGTGGTCACTCTCCGATCTTTTCACTACTTCCATGTCTACCAATAGGGGCCAGAGATCAGGGGTAATTAAACAGTAGTCAATTCTACTGGTTTTGCCCGGCCTATTATAGGTATGTTCCCCGTTTGAGTCCGACTTTGACCTACCATTAATAGCTCTAAGCTCATGCTGAAGAGTTAGCGCCAACACTTGGGCAGCTCTCTTCGACCATCTTACTGTTGGGAGATCCAAAGGGGAATAGACCATAAACGGTCCCAATACTCCATCAGGTCATAGGGAATTGAGGTAAGAGGTTCAAAAGTGCAATTTAAGTCTCCTGCTACTATGGTTGGGATATTATCAGAATAATTCGACAAGACATCGTCTACCTTGCGGATTGTATCTGTATCGTCATTTGGGGCACCTACTCTATTGTAGACATTAAAAATTCTAACCTTCCACCCGCTGAACAGGGTCAATTCTAGAGCCAAGATGTCCTGTGAATCCACATTTAGAAGCTTTACTTTAGCTCCTAAATTGGTTTTAACCCAGGTTGCAAGACCTCCAAAAGGTCTACCCTGTTTTTTCCTCTTTGCATCAATTGCATAAGCTGAGTAACCATCTCTATAAGGGGTAACCAAACTCCATGTTTCCTGGAAAAGGATTAAATCATAGCAATCCACGAAACTACACCAATCAGGCTCCGATTGAAGTTTCTGGATCCCAGCAACATTCCACACTAGGATATGCAAACCAAAAGCAGAGATTATCCCCTCATCCTGGTCACAATCATTAACCACAACACAATCTAGACTGACTGGATGCATATCAATAGCCAAGGGGAAAATTACCTTTGAAAATTCATTTACCGTACTTCGGTTTGTGCTACTATCATCAAGCCCATCAGCACAAGGGTCAGTATTCGGTATAGAATTTGCCAGTAACAAAGGATTTAAAAAGGGAGAAAAAGGATCCTGCCAGGAATCTGATAACATATCATTATCTGATTTCAGTCAATATTGGCTACTATTTGTCCCACTAAGGCCGAAACAAGGATCTTCCCTACACAATCTAGGCAATGTTGTTCCTTCTTTGTATGGGTATTGATATCTGATCTCAATGAATGTGTTAGAGGGGGAAAGTACGGGCATCAATTGACAAAAGCCCAGAAACCATGGTTTCATCGAAAAAACTAACTACTATTGTGTCTTTTTTTCCCCCCGGAATAGATAGTCTACTAACACATCTAATATCATCCCTTATGATGGAATAGCAGTGACGGGATGTCCTAAGCCAATGGATAACCTTGTTTGTTAGGGAGCTATGGTCCTCGTAACCTCTATCTAAAGGTTTTGGAACGTTTATAAGATAGATTGTACCTTGACTGCCCCTACTCTCCAGCCCTCTATACACTCCATCCCTTACCACCCCAAAGCCATATGGGGCTTCATGGGATGGCCTGCGTGTACAACCCTCGTCCAAAATCACCTCTCCTCTATCCAGGTATTTTTGTCCCTGACCCCCACTGGCAACTCCCCGAGGGGGACAATTTAATACTCTCTGGTTCCAACACTTTGTGGGGGATAACTCTTCAGGTAATAGAGGTTGGGGGAAGGAATCTGGCACTAGAGCTCTAGTGTACTTCTCTTTAAGCCCATGGTATAATTGCTTCATGCAACTATCATTATCTACAGACGGTATTGCTAATATACTATTAAGAGGTGAAAAACTTGCTTCTCTCCCAGTACCATTAATAGCTCCCTGGGAGAGACTCCGAACCTCCCCTCTGAGAGCAACCACTTCCTCTCTTAGGGATTCAAGCAAGGACCTAATCACAGCCAATTCGTTAAAAGGGGCACCTCTATCTTTGTTAACGTTTGGCTCAGATGCTTCGAGGTCATCAACCTCTAATACATCAAATCTGTTGTGACAATCTACCTGAACAACATAGGGTATAGGGAAGGCCCACTAGGTACATCCCGAGCCTTGTCTATTGGCAGGTCTAACTCCTTCCCCATCTCCTTAGACAAACCCTTTTTTTTATTACCTTTCAATTTGGGATGGAACATACGTGGGATTTTCTTGCCCGGGATAGACTTGTATTTCATGATTTGTGCAGAAGGGGGCGGGGGTGAGCCCATTGCCCCAGCCCCAGCCCCAAACTCAGCAGCCAGCTCGCCAGGCAGGTCGCCAGGCAGGTCTTCAACCACAATAGAGGTATTTATTTGAGAGTCTGCTATCTCCTGGCACTCTGATAAAATTAATTCAATACGATCCATGGTCTCATGACAGACTGTGCCAGGGGATTTTCTCTTTTTTTGCATTTGTGGGGCCACTAACCCGCTCCTGACCTTTCCTTTTGCCCATCCTTCACAAATACCCAGGTAAATATTTTACTAAACAGCAGACAAATAATCAATTTACAGTTTGGCTAAAAAGAAGTATTTAAAAGTATATGTTAAAAACACAGATTTAGAACTCACAAAACTAGCCCTGCACATTTAGAACCTCAAAATAATCAATGATCATGGCCAATGAAAACAGCTTGAGGGGAAGAACCCCACCAAATATGTTTCTTTAGAGAGCACAGTACCTCGGGTTCACAGGTAGATTAGAAGATCAGAGCCATAGTCTACACTGCACAGTATCAAAGGGAAAATGTCAGGGGGGTGGCCCTGCCCTGCCTCTTCCTGGCAATGACGGGCCCGCCCTTGGCCCGGGCTTCGCCCGGGCTAGCCCGCGCGCGTCACGCGCCGCGATGATAGCTCGCGCTTTTTAGCGCGTTTGGTCAGCGACACTCCTCCCCTCCAGGGAAGGATTCTGGAACAGATAGTCCCCAGCAGCAGCAAGTGGGCGAAAACAGAAGGCTCTGGCGTCCCGCGCCGCGATGATAGCTCGCGCTTTTTAGCGCGTTTGGTCAGCGACACTCCTCCCCTCCAGGGAAGGATTCTGGAACAGATAGTCCCCAGCAGCAGCAAGTGGCCGAAAACAGAAGGCTCTGGCGTCCCGCGCCGCGATGATAGCTCGCGCTTTTTAGCGCGTTTGGTCAGCGACACTCCTCCCCTCCAGGGAAGGATTCTGGAACAGATAGTCCCCAGCAGCAGCAAGTGGCCGAAAACAGAAGGCTCTGGCGTCCCGCGCCGCGATGATAGCTCGCGCTTTTAGCGCGTTTGGTCAGCGACACTCCTCCCTCCAGGGAAGGATTCTGGAACAGATAGTCCCCAGCAGCAGCAAGTGGCCAAAAACAGAAGGCTCTGGCGTCCCGCGCCGCGATGATAGCTCGCGCTTTTAGCGCGTTTGGTCAGCGACACTCCTCCCCTCCAGGGAAGGATTCTGGAACAGATAGTCCCCAGCAGCAGCAAGTGGCCGAAAACAGAATTCTTTTTTCAACTACATATTTCCTAGGGGTTATGGTCTGGATGAGGGATCGTCCAGGTTACAGGAGAATGCATGAGTTCCATGACCCACTATGGGTATGATGTAGTATGGTTTTATTGCAATTATTGCACATACATGGATGAGTATTGCACTTATGTATTTACTTATTTATTTACTCCTTTATACATCTGCTATTGGTGGGTTTGATGCAATTCACCCTGTCATCTATTCTTTAGACCTGCTGATGATGGAACTTTCCAAGGCACTTCCTGCGATATGACAATTGCACATTTGCACTGAGCCGCATTACTTTGCACTATTGCGTGTACTCTGTACACCGCTTCAGAGGCAATATTTTGGGTATTGGCTTTGCCGTCTGGATATGAGGATTTTATAATGCACTATGCACTTTACTTAGGTAACCCATACCATTCGTGCTTCTGGCCCGACTATGGGGATGTATTAGAATTTGCCTACTTTGCACATGATGTTTTTGCACTGTTGCAGTTTTTGCACGCCTATCTAAATTGTATGACAGTTCAAAGCTACTAAACAGAATTATGATCGTAATACATATATGCAATGATGTATTAATGTATGTTTTCTATGTCTATTGGCCCCATGGTCACGTGATGCTCATTACTTGCACTTTAAATTTGGTGGCTCTCCCTGACAGCGTCATGTGATCAAGGCCTTTCTGGGGCCGAAACGCGTCATGGCGGTGCGTGGTGTCACTATGGATTAAAATAAATACTTTTTTGCACGCAGCTATCTGGGTCCGTGTTCGTCTTTCCTGGAAGCCTGGATGTTTTAAGACGGAGTTCCTTGCATATATATATATATATATATATTATCTACTGGCGGTCGCCAGTAGATAGTTATAGTTAGGACCTATTATCCATAGGAAATCCGCGACATTCTATTTGAAATAACGTTGGCGCCGGTTGACGAATCTTCGCGAAATTCTCCAACTTGTTGGGGCGCTTTACTCCGCTCCTACCCTGAAAGTCTCGGGTTGATTCGTCAAGCAGGGGACGAGAAAAAAGGGGGGTCTCAAAACGCGTTTTCCCCATTTATTTTTCCATAGGAACCTTTAGTCGCAGCTACAGCCCGAACTGCTGAACGGAATTACACCACATTTGGCAAAGAGGTAGCCCTTGGTTCAGTGTCATGCCTTTTGCTTAAATGGTGTAAATCCGTTCAGTAGTTCCTGAGAAATTCACAAGTAAAATCACATATATATCTATGGGCGAGTAGGGTCCGCGTACCCTCCCTATCACGAGCTGCATGCTAATTGGCTGTCAACACTCCAAATGAGGAAGTGTTGGCAGACATTTTATCCCTCGGTAGAACCGAGGGACAGAAACAAGTGCGCAAAGCGCAAAAGGGGGCAGGGTAGAAACACCCTGACCCCTAGGTCTGCTCAGGGGATCCCACAAGGACCCCTGGGCAGAAAAGCATTTTTTTAAATCGGCGGGATGCGCTTAGGGTGTGCGGATCCCGCCGAGGAAAAAAAAGAAACAAGTGCGCAAAACGCACAAAGGGGCAGGGTAGAAACACCCTGACCCCCTAGGCCTGCTCAGGGGGTCCCACAAGGACCCCCTGGGCAGAAAAAAGCATTTAAAAAAAAAAAAAAAATCGGCAGGATGCGTTCAGGGTGCGCGGATCCTGCCGAAAAAAAAAAAAGTCTCCCGCGCTTCGATGTTTATTTGCCCCCGGGTGGGCCAAGTCCCGGGGGCATGGTGGGGGAGGGTTTAGATTTAATGTGGGGGCCTCTAAGGCCCCCAAGCCCCGGGGACCGCCACCCCCGGGCTTTAGAAAATAATGGTGCGGGAGGGCTTCTTTAAAAAATTTTTTAACCTGTGTGGGGGCTCCAGCCCCCCACACGCCCTCGGGGACCGCCACCTCCCCGGGGCACTAAAGGTTTGAATATGGGGGTCCGTTACGGACCCCCAAAGCCCCGGGGACCACCACCTCCCCAGGGCTTTACTAATGGTTGGGAGGGGGCCGCGCGGCCCCCCTCCTGGAGCCCTTGATGGCCCTGGGGACCGCCACCCCCCAGGGCCGGCTCCTGCAGTGTCCCGGGGTGCCTACCCCCGGGACACTGTAGTTTGCTATGACAGGACGGGAGCCTCCCTCCCTGCAGTACTCTGCAAACACGCCCCCTGGCGCGTTTTAAGAAGGGGAAGTAATTCCCCTTGAATACTGGAGGTCCCTGGGGGCCAACTAGCCCACCAGGAACCCACCAGGAACCTCCAGTATGCGCCAGGGGGCTGCGTTGCAGAGAGGTGTACAGAGGCCGCGCCCCTTTTTACACCTCTCTGCAACGCAGCTCTGTGGCGCTTTTTAGAAGTACATGGTGGGCTAGTTGAACTCCAGGGACCCTCAAGATTCAAGGGGACTTAATCCCCCAACTTAAAACGTGCCACGGGGCGCATTTGCACAGTGGAAAGGGAGGGGGCGGGGCTTCAGGTGACATGTGTGCAAACAGGCCCCGTGGCGCGTTTTAAGATGGGGAATTAAATCCCCTTCAATCCTGAGGGTCCCTGGGGGCCAACTAGCCCAACAGGTACGTCCAGAAAGCGCCACAGAGCTGCATTGCAGAGAGGTGCAAAAAGGGGCGTGGCCTCTGAACACCTCTCTGCAACGCAGCTCCCTGGCGCATACTGGAGGTACAGGGTGGGCTAGTTGGACCCTAGGGACCCTCATGATTCAAGGGGACTTAATCCCCCAACTTAAAACGCGCCACGGGGCGCGTTTGCACAGATGTCACCTCAGGCCCCGCCCCCTCCCTTCACCATTGTGCAAATATTCCTCTAAAATCAGCCGAACTACGAATTCCTATTTACTCACCTGTTATCAGGAGAGACCTCAGTGCTGCATCTTTCAGCCCAGTACTGATCCTGAAAAGTAATTTTAACCGTACTTACCAGTAACTTGAATTTCCTTCCATAGGCTAACATTGACTGGTTTCACTTGGAAATTCTTCTAAGTGTGGAGTTTTGGAACTTTATAATATTCCTCTAAAATCAGCCGAAATACTGAATTCCGATTTACTCACCTGTTATCAGGAGAGACCTCAGTGCTGCATCTTTCAGCCCAGTACTGATCCTGAAAAGTAATTTTAACCGTACTTACCAGTAACTTGAATTTCCTTCCATAGGATATCATTGTCTGCTTTTTGCTGAAAAAGTTTCTAAGTGTCGATTTTTGAAACATACAAATATTCCTCTAAAATCAGCCGAACTACGAATTCCGATTTACTCACCTGTTATCAGGAGAGACCTCAGTGCTGCATCTTTCAGCCCAGTACTGATCCTGAAAAGTAATTTTAACCGTACTTACCAGTAACTTGAATTTCCTTCCATAGGATATCATTGACTGGTTTCACTTGGAAATTCTTCTAAGAGTGGAGTTTTGGAACTTTATAATATTCCTCTAAAATCAGTCGAAATACGAATTCCGATTTACTCACCTGTTATCAGGAGAGACCTCAGTGCTGCATCTTTCAGCCCAGTACTGATCCTGAAAAGTAATTTTAACCGTACTTACCAGTAACTTATATGTCCTTCCATAGGAATCCATTGTCTGGTTTTCAGCAGAAAAGTTTCAAAGTGTTGATTTTCACAAACTACAAATATTCCTTAAAAATCGCCTGTATGACTTAAACGCATTCTTTCAACTGTTTACAGGAGATGCACCAGTGCTGGATCCAGGATCCACCACTGAGTAAGAAAAAGTAACGATAACACTACTTACCTGCTAAGTGATTTTCCTCCCCTAGGATAACATTGGTGATTCTATGTGAAAATGTTTCTAAGTGTCAACTTTTAAAATACAATAATATTCCTTAAAAATCACTACTGTAACCAAAACGCTTTTACTCAACTGTTTACAGGAGATGTCCCAGGACTGAATCTAGGATCCAGTCCTGTGGTTAGAAAAGTAATCCTTAAAGTAACTAATTGCATTTAGCTAGAAATTCACATTGAGCTCAATGTTGCATTGTGTTTGAAATTGTGTTGCCCATTGCAACAACTGTAACTACTGTACTTAAAAGACTATTGCCTATTTGCAAAGTATTTAAGTAAAGTAATTCATTCTGAGAAAGTATATTTTGTAATGTAATGTATAATGTAATTACAATGTAATTTAAAAAACTAAAATATCTAAAAATAAATAGTTTAAAAAAATGTAGTAAATCAGTATCAAAAAAAATAAATATAACAATTAATACATTTAAAAATTGTCATTTACAAAACCTTTGAAATTCACTGGAAAAAACCATAGGTTTCAGACATGTTATAGTTAGGAATTAGCATTTAAAAAACCTTTGAAATTCACTGAAAAAACCATAGGTTTCAGGCTTGTTATAGTTAGGAATTAGCATTTTAAAAACCTTTGAAATTCACTGAAAAAACCATAGGTTTCAGGCCTGTTATAGTTAGGGTTTAGCATTTAAAAAACCTTTGAAATTCACTGAAAAAACTATAGGTTTTAGAGAAAGTTATAGTTAGTTGGACATTGCACTCGTACAAAAATTCCCCCATTATAGTTAGTTCAGCTAACTATAACTCGCGCCCCCGCAATGCACTGCTGATGACGTCACATATTACATCACTCATGACATGGTCAGTGACATCACTGATGACATCACTGATGACATCTCAAATGACATCACTGATGACATCATCCATGTGAGAATTTAATGCATCTTCTCACACCCTAATATAACTTTTGATACACCCACTCTAAATTACAGACTGCCATTCTCAAAACCATACACACTCCAATACCAATAAGTACATACCCACTCACTGATTCTTAGGTCTACACACACACATCTACTCACTCACCCGTACAGTCACTCATACTTACAGTCACTCAGTACAGGACTATCATATGCACTCATACACCTATATAAACACTCACACAACGCAACTCATCCATAGAGGTACTCACACACCTAGTCAGTCATGCAAATAATTAATCACACTCCAATTTACTCACCTATACAGTTATACACACCAGCTCACTTACTCATAAAAATACTAGCACATTCTTACGCTCCTATGCAATCACTGATGCAAGCACACACTCATCCATATAGCCACTCTCACAATCACACACTCTCACTTATAGCCATTTATATACTCCAACACACATATATACTGCCTTTCACATATGTAGTTACTCACACATGTACCACTGAGATATACATTCAATCACTAACACACCCATACACACACTCACCCACCCATACAGTCCATCACAGACGCACTCTTGAAACCATGCACCCAGTGAATCACCTACTCACACATCTATGCACAGAGTCACACACACCCCACCCACACAAACACTGAGGCACCCATACAGATACTCAGAGAACCAATCCATAACCCATATAGACACTCATTTAGCTAGTCAGAAACCCATGCAGCTGCTTACACAACAACAGACAGACGGATACAGACATTCACACAGTTTAGTCACTCACCCATGCATCCAGTAAGATACGTTTAATCACTCACTTATAGACTCAGTCACGCACCTACTAAATCATCCATTCAGACGCTTATACACCCACTCATTCTTCAATACGCCTTTCCCATATATAGTAAACATATTTAAACTTTACAGAAACACACAATCACTGGATGATGTCATCAGTGATGTCATCAGTGATGTCACTGACCATGTCATGAGTGATGTAATATGTGACGTCATCAGCAGTGCATTGCGAGGCGCGAGTTATAGTTAGCTGAACTAACTATAACGGGGAATTTCACGGGTTTTATACGAGTGCAATTTCCAACTAACTATAACTTTCCCTAAAACCTATGGTTTTTCAGTGAATATATATATATATATATATATATATATATATATATATATCTAAAGCACAAAAGTCCACCGCCGTCACGACCTCTTGCTAATATGCATATATATATATATATATATATATATGCAGAGAATTCGCCCAATGCTCCGACTATATCCAGAAAGACGACACGGACCCAAAATCCTCGTGCAAGGTATTTTTATTTCATTTTTACACCCAGCACTCCGCCATGACGCGTTTCAGCCCACAAGAGGCCTTGATCACATGACGCCATGAGGAATGATCCGCATTTTTAAAGTGCTAGCACCACACCATGTGACAATGTGCCAATAGACATAGCAAAAGTACTGCGCTAAAACAAAGCTAATGTGCAAATTTACCAATAAAAATATATAGCATAATGCATTTCCTTATAGTTTAAAAGGAATCAACTCATGATAAAAATTTGTCATGTATATTTAGAGCCGATACTGGACTATTGATGATTTTATGTATAACCAGACTTCTACAGGATATAATACATTAAGACATACTCCCCTGTGGGAAATTACGAATTTCATACATGTCGCAAGTAGTTCTTCCGTGCATTCGTGCAAACTGTGCAAATGTTATGCCAATATCCAAACATATACAAATACAAATACAGAATATAATAGATTTCAATACATCTGTGCCAATGACGTAGCACAACATTTAGCAAATGTTAAGTGCATCACATCTTGTCAGAACGAGAGCAGTCATTGCATGAATAGGTAGTGCAATACAAAAGAATGTGTGCAAATACGCAAATACTTTTTCATTAGGATTGCATATAGTACAGATAATCTATTATGTTGCCTGCAAGATGTGCCCCTATTTGATTTCCTAATGAATTTGTGCAAAATTAACAAATAATGTGCAAATCTGCAATATGAATAAATAGCGTACAACATTACGCCATTAATCCTACATTGAAATAGCCATTATTAAAAAAAAATATATATATATATATATATATCTATCTTATATATGATCTACAAGATAAATTATTGCTAACTAATAATACCCCAATGGGTGATGTAAAAAGTTTTGCAAGCTGCTACATGTTGTACTGCTGTTACTATATATATATATAGAGTTTGTATCAACTAGCATACAAAGGGAAGCCGTGGCACTCCGGGGTGAGTTTCAAAGTTTTTTATTTAGCGCTCAAGAGTGACTGTTGACGCGTTTCAATTGCTCCCAGCAACCTTATTCACGACAGGGTGCCCCATCTTATGATCTTGTGTGCAGTTAAATAATAACAAATAGATAAACATAGAAACAACTTGAGGTTACGGGAAAATTACATCACAATATTTTCTAAACGAGTTGATGATATACGTGTAATAAAACCTTCAGTCTTATATACAATTATAATGATATAGTACAGAAATCTTGTTCATTTAATCACGTAGGGAAATAAAATCCTCTATATTGAATATCAAAAGAAAGAATCGCTAGATAGTACATTTTATAATTAACAATACTGTAATAAATATCCATTCTATATCTAAAAAAGTAGACCAAATATTCAAACACGGACTTTGTGCAAATTTGCGCCTTATAACAATATTGAAATTTCTAAAACGGCAAGTGCCTAATGACTCTGTTGTAAGTGATTACCCCTCTAACTTTCAAAAAGTGTTCAGTGTTATAAAAATGTATTTCATTAAATAAGAGTATTCGAAAATGAGAACAGGTTGCACAACCATTCAATACAGAGTGAATATATGTCTCATTAAAAAACAGGCTAAAATACCGTTCATAGCCCGATTTTAAATACATGCATATATGAGACAAGTAAATTCTAAGCTTAATAGCAAATTTCCAATGGGCAAATAAATAAAGCATATCTCTTGATTTCACATTCCAATGCAATGCTGGATAAAAAAGCACAAATAATATATCTAGTGACCCCAAGAGTGGAACAAGAGAGATAGAAACGCTAATATTCTCGAACAGCGACTTGTGTAAAGTTCTTCATCCATGTTAAAACCCATTGGTTCTGTGCTGTCTAATTCCAAAATGAACCATGATTCAATTTTGCGTAAATCTCTCCCTCTGTCACCTCCTCCTTTTCTCTTGGGGACTTGTGCCACACAACTGTATCTTAGTTTTGATGGGTCACTATGATGGTGTTGTTCAAAGTGTTGGGCAATAGGATAACTACGGTCTTTGTTGTTAATTGCTCTGATATAATGCAATATCCTCTTATGTACTGGCAAAGTGGTGCTTCCCACATACATTTTCTTGCAGGGACAATTGAGGACATATACAACAAACTCAGACTTACACATCAAATTGCCTCGCACTTTGATTTTCTTTTTAAAAGGGGTCACTATCATAGAATGATTCTCACCGTTTTTGCAGGCCTTACATTTAGTGCATTTTCTGAAGCCTTCCTATCTGGCTAACCAAGTTCTAGGTCTAGTGCTTGTATTGTATTCACTCCTAACAAGGTAATCTCTCATAGATTTTGATTTCCTATAGGCAGCAGCGGGCCTTGGTGGGAGTGCTGCTGGGCGGTGACGTGGGGCGGGGAGGGGCAGGGTGGGGGTAGTAAAGCATGAATACGGCCGTATAGAGGTAAGTAGACATATAAATAAATAAACGAATTTCGTTGCATGTACTGCATCGCATTTGGCGATGCATCGCGCGCAACGAAATTCGTTTTTTTATTTACATGTCTACTTACCTCTATACGGCCGTATTCCGTACTTTACTACCCCCACCCTGCCCCTCCCCCACCCCACGTCACCACCCGGCAGCACTCCCACCATCGGCCGCTACTGCCTATAGGTTATCATTGGTTGTTTTGCTATACTTTGACCAATGACTGGGTCTTCCCTTAATAGATGCCAATGTTTCTGCATAGCTTGTCGTACTTTCTGGTGTTCCTGATGATATGTTGTTATGAATCTATGCATTTGTGTGGTCTCCTTCTTCTTTAGGCTAGTTTTTGAAGGGTTAAATAGGGCTTTTTCTCAATC
This sequence comes from Calotriton arnoldi, assembly GCA_963921515.1. Taxonomy (NCBI): domain Eukaryota; kingdom Metazoa; phylum Chordata; class Amphibia; order Caudata; family Salamandridae; genus Calotriton; species Calotriton arnoldi. The sequence goes on from CAWUFW010016862.1 coordinate 15,335, forward strand.
TATCTTGTGAGTCCTTTTGCTTGCAACATTTAATACTGCATTGGAATATCCTCGTTGTTTAAATCGGACTAACATCTGTTTTATCATATGCCACCTGTGTGCTACATGCCCTTTTGGTACTATATAATTCCCCAAATGGAATACTCCTAAATAAAGGAGCAGGATGGAAGCTCGCCGCATGTAATATGGTGTTCCCTGTGGTAGGTTTCCTAAATATAGAGGTTTCTAGTCCTTCCAATCCAACATGAATGTTTACATCTAGGAAGTCTATATATACAGAGCTTATTTTAGCTGTAAATTTAAGGTTGAGGTAATTTTCATTAAGCTCCATCACATATTGTTTAGCCTCCCTTTCTGTGCCTTGCCACAGCACAAAGAGGTCATCGATGTACCTCAGCCACAAGATGGAATGTTGTAACCAATGTTCCCCGAGCACCTGCTCCTCCCACTAGCCCATATGTAAATTGTCATAACTGGGGGTGAAGCAGGTGCCCATGGCTGTCGCTCTCTGTTGCTGGTACAACTGGTTTGCAAAGATAGAAATGTTTTTGGTGAGACACCACTCAATCATTTCTAGGGGTATAGTATTATGCATAGCATACACTGATGGTCTCATGCATAGAAAGTGTTGCACATCTCTTAAGCCATCCCTATGGTGTATGCTTGCGTACAATGTCAATACCTCTAGAGTCATAAGAAGCATATTGGTATCCTATTTGACATCATAAATATGTTTCAAGAAGTCTGAAGTATCCTTACTATGTGATGGTAAAGTGCTAACTATCGGGTTTAAGAAGTAGTCAATATATCTAGATACGTTCTCAAAAGGTTATTCTGGGCTGCAAATATTGGTCTACCTGGTGGTCACTCTTTGTTTTTTTAACTTTGGGTATCATATAAAAGTAAGTATGACCGGAAAATCTTGTTTCAAAAAATGATATTCTTTCCAACTTAATAGCCCTGTGCCTTTCCAAAAATCCAATCTGTCTGTAAAGTCTTCCTTGACTACAATGTAATCTTCCATGGTTACAGGAATATAACAATCCCTGTCACTCAATTGTGGCATAGCTTCATTCACATACATCTCCCGGTCCCACAGTACTACATTACCCCCTTAATCTGAAGGTTTCACAATCACATTGTCCATATTTTTGAGTTTCTCAATGGTTTGAAAGAAATCTTTATCTCTCTGGTTAAATTGGTCCTAATTGCGTTTGGTGGTTTAATTAATATGTCGCAGTTCTCTAATGAAATTTTTTGAGAACACATCTAAATTGTCTCTTGCCATACCAGGAATATATATAGATCTCTGTCTAAAGTGGGTAATGCCGATTCCTTCAATAAGGGCTGTGATCAAATTTGAACTGAAAGAACTTTGTGTGGCTTCTAATTCAATATCCATTCCACCTTCTTCTTGCAAGGATAGAAGATCCTCCAAAATACCCAAGTCCACCACTGATAGATCGCTCGATAAGTTTCTTGATTCTGCTGATGTCTCCTCTGCTATTCTTCCCATTGTACAAGTAGATAATTCTCTTAATATGTGTATTTTGGTCACTTTTAGTTTCCTTATGAATTTATAAAGATCAATTCTGGCTCCAGAATAATCAAAGGTTTTTTATAGCAATAAGAAAGTCCTAATTCAAGAGTTTTTATATCATTTTCAGTAAGCACAGCAGAGCTCAAATTTAGAACTGTTTCGCTATTAGTGTCTATTTGCTTTTCTTCTTTAGATTCTGTGTGGTTTTCTCTGTAATTTCTTCTTGTGTTCCGTGTTCGCGCTTGGCCGCCCCTCCTTTGTTTCCTCCTCCTCTGGGCCTTCCTCACCCTCTCATTGCTTTGAAGTCTTTGCGTTGGTCATCTTATAAAAAAACGAAGCTCATATGATACAGTGATCCTGGGTGTTACACCCTCTCTTCCCGTTGGATATTCAGTTTCAATTTCAGATCCTGTATCAGAACTGAATTCGCTGCCGGACTGTTCTTGATGTGATTTATTTGTGTCTTGTATCCTCTGCCGTCTCAAATTGTCAAAGCGTTTCGCAAATGTATATATTTGCCATCTCTGATAATCCAGGCGATCACCTAAAAATTTAGTAGCCTTTCTTTCTTTGATTCTTAATTCATATTTATGTAAACGTGCTTTTAGCTCTCCTTTGAATTTATGTATTCTTTCTTGTTTGGCGTCTATATCTAGTACAGTGTTCAATTATCTGATTTTTTGCACGACCTCCTCTCTTCCTATTTTGGCATTTTTAATTAGCAGCCGAATCATGCCCATAGAACTTTGTGCATTGTGTTCAGCCCACTATTTGAGGAGATCTGGGTGAGGATTCTCATACATTGGTGTGATCATAATACGCAAGCCCCTAGGTACGCATCCCACTTGCACATACTGCTTCAATGATGTGCTTTCTCACCAGCGCAATATTTCTCTTTTTTCAATTTTTCCAAAAGATTCAAATTTCTTCCTAAATCATTGCTAATTAAAATTGCAGCATTTCCTTCTGTTGTTGTTCTTTCAAAATTAGTTTCTGTGATCAGTTTTAGGGCTTCCTATTCTCTAGCAGCACACTCTTTCACTCATACTCGCGCTTCGTTTAAATGAATTCGCCTTGTTCAGCGCCACTCGTGTATGCAGCTCACCCACCGGCGTCTACTTGAATATATATATATATATATATATATATTATCTACTGGCGGTCGCCAGTAGATAGTTATAGTTAGGACCTATTTTCCATAGGAAAATCACAACATTCTATTTCCAATAACTTTGGCGCCGGTTGACGAATGTTCGCGAAATTTTCAAAACTTATGGCCCACTCCGGTCCGCTCCTATCCTGAAAGTTTCGGGGTGATTCGGCAAGTGGGGGCTGAGAAAAAGGGGGTCCCAAAACGTGTTTTCCCCATGCAATTTTCCATAGGAAACTTTAGACACGGCTACAGCCCGAACTGCTGAACGGAATTACACCAAATTTGGCAAAGAGGTAGTTCTTGGTTCAGAAAGAACCCTTTTGTTAAATGGTGTAAATCCGTTCAGTAGTTGCTGAGAAAATCAAAAGTAAAATCACATATATATCTGGGCGGAGCCTAACCACACATGTCATCGTGAGATCTGATTGGCTGTCAGCACTTCATCCTGGAATTGCTGGCAGCCATCTTGGGACCAATATAAATGATAGTACCCCATTGAAATGCATTGTAGTGAATCAAAGATTTTGAGGGTTACCAAAAGGAGAACTATAAAGGGTGATAACAGACTTTAGTTACATTAGAATTCATTTGTTGATGGTACCATACTAATTTCAGGAATTGTGGTGTGTTCTAAGGTGATTTTACCCTGTGAAAAACCTTCTGCTGGGATATCATGAATCATGTTTGAGAGAAAACTATTTTCACATGCTTGTCCCATAGAGTTTTGGAAGGTGCTCCAGAAGCTAAAATGAGAGCATATTTTCTGTAAATTCACATTATCTTTCTCAGTCATGTGAGAATGAAGTCTGACATTCTCAGTAAAACATGTACATCCAACAAGGGCAGAGACTGTCAGTTGATTCCTTTGTGTTCTACTGCAGCTTCCCAGAGTGTTCTAAAGAACAACTAGAGTGCTAACAGCCTTACTTATGACAAACGTATGGCACACCTGAAGCCATCTTGATTGGAACAAACTGGTAACACTTAAAACATTTAATTTAAAAAGGAACAAAATGATGGGGTTCATTTTGTCATAGAAATTATGGTTAGTGCTATAGAAAGAACAATTAGGACATGTTTCAAGTGAGATCTCAAATATCTTCCTGTTATATTTCAACAGGAGCAGGCTGTCAGTTGATGCCTTTGTGTTCTACTGCAGCTTCCCAGAGTGTTCTAAAGAACAACTAGAGTGCTAACAGCCTTACTTATGACAAAAGTATGGCACACCTGAAGCCATCTTGATTGGAATAAACTGGTAACACTTAAAACATTTAATTTAACAAGGAACAAAATGATGGGGTTCATTTTGTCATAGAAATTATGGGTAGTGCTGTAGAAAGAAAAATTAGGACATGTTTCAAGTGTGATCTCAAATATCTTCCTGTTATATTTCAACAGGAGCAGCCTGCCAGTTGATGCCTTTGTGTTCTACTGCAGCTTCCCAGAGTGTTCTAAAGAACAACTAGAGCGCTAACAGCCTTACTTATGACAAAAGTATGGCACACCTGAAGCCATCTTGATTGGAATAAACCGTTACTACTTAAAACATTTAATTTAAAAAGGAACAAAATGAGGGGGTTCTTTTGAAATAGAAATTATGGTTAGTGCTGCAGAAAGAAAAATGAGGGCATGTTTTAAGTGAGATCTCAAATCCTCTTCTATTTCATTAGAAAATTCTGACATGCAGACTGAAACAATCACTTTCAATACCAGCAGCAGACTTCCAGTTAACTCCCTGGTGAGCAGTAGCTTTACTACAGTGATCTAATGAGCAACTAGAGTGCTAACATTCTGAATTTATGGAAAATGTGAGACACATCTGAATGCCTTCTTGATGGAATCAAAGTAAAAAACTGAAAGCATTTCCTACTGAGGAGACTGCAGTAAATGAGGAAATTAGGATACTTCAGAACAAAGAAGTCTTCCAAGATGGCCACCAGAGAAAAAAGAGCCCAAATGTAGCACAAATATTACCCAGATGTAGCCCACATATAGCCCAATGACAAAAGTGTGCAAAACACTTTTTATTTTTAGTTTTTTGCAGTTTTATGTAGTGCAGACTGGTCAGGTATTGGAGCGTTGCATCTTGAAACATGACCCCTACACTACAAAAACACCACTGCACTACCCTAAACCCTAAAACACTACCCCCAGCATGACCCCCTACACTACACAAGCACCACTGCACTATCATAAACCCTAAAACACTACCCCCAGCATGACCCCCTACACTACACAAACACCACTGCACTACCCTAAACCCTAAAACACTACCCCTAGCACGATCCCCTACACTACCCAAACACCACTGCACTAACCTAAATCCTAAAACACTACCCCCAGCACGAACCCCTACACTACCCAAACACCACTGCACTACCCTAAAACATGACCCCCTACACTACACAAGTACCACTGCACTACCCTAAACCCTAAAACACTACCCCCAGCACGACCCCATACACTACACAAACACCACTGCACTACCCTAAACCCTAAAACACTACCCCAGCACGATCCCCTACACTACCCAAACAACACTGCACTAACCTAAATCCTAAAACAATACCCCCAGCACGACCCCTACACTACCCAAACACCACTGCACTACCCTAAAACATGACCCCTACACTACACAAACACCACTGCACTACCCTAAACCCTAAAACACTACCCCCAGCATGACCCCCTACACTACACAAGCACCACTGCACTACCCTAAACCCTAAAACACTACCCCCAGCACGACCCCCTACACTGCCCGAACACCACTGCACTGCCCTAAAACTTGAAACACCAGCCCCTGCACGACCCCCTACACTATTTGAACACCACTGCACTGCCCTAAACCCTGAAACACCACCCCCAGCATGACCCCCTACACTGCCCAAACACCACTGCACTGCCCTAAACCCTGAAACACCACCCCTTCACGAACCCCTACACTGCCCGAACACCACTGCACTGCCCTAAACCCTGAAACACCACCCCCAGCACGACCCCCTACACTGCCCAAACACCACTGCACTGCCCTAAACCCGGAAACACTACCCCCAGCAAGACCCCCTACACTGCCCGAACACCACTGCACTGCCCTAAACCCTGAAACATCACCCCCAGCAAGACCCCCTACACTGCCCGAACACCACGGCCCTAAACCCTGAAACACCACCCCCCAGCACGACCCCCTACACTGCCCAAACACCACTGCACTGCCCTAAACCCTGAAACACCACCCCCAGCACGACCCCCTACACTGCCCAAACACCACTGCTCTACCCAAAACCCTGAAACACCAACCCCAGAACGACCCCCTACACTGCCCGAACACCACTGCACTGCCCTAAACCCTGAAACACCAGCCCCAGCACCACCCCTACACTGCCCGAACACCACTGCACTACCCTAAACCCAGAAACACCACCCCCAGCATGACCCCCTACACTGCCCGAGCACCACTGCACTGCCCTAAACCCTGAAACACCAGCCCCAGCACGACCCCCTACACTGCCCGAACACCACTGCACTGCCCTAAACTCTGCAACACCAGCCCCAGCACGACCACCTACACTGCCCGAACACCACTGCACTGCCCTAAACCCTGAAACATCAGCCCCAGCACGACCCCCTACACTGCCCGAACACCACTGCACTGCCCTAAACCGTGAAACACCAGCCCCAGCACGACCCCCTACACTGCCCGAACACCACAGCACTGCCCTAAACCCTGAAACACCAGCCCCAGCACGACCCCCTACACTGCCCGAACACCACTGCACTGCCCTAAACCCTGAAACACCACCCCGTGCACGACCCCCTACACTGCCCAAACACCACTGCACTGCCCTAAACCCTGAAACACCACCCCCAGCACGACACCCTACACTGCCCGAATACCACTGCACTGCCCTAAACCCTGAAACACCACCCCCTGCACGACCCCCTACACTGCCGGAACACTACTGCACTGCCCTAAACCCTGAAACACCATCCCCAGCACGACCCCTACACTGCACAAACACCACTGCACTGCCCTAAACCCTGAAACACTACCCCCAGCAAGACCCCCTACACTGCCCGAACACCACTGCACTGCCCTAAACCCTGAAACATCACCCCCAGCAAGACCCCCTATACTGCCCGAACACCACTGCCCTAAACCCTGAAACACCACCCCAGCAAGACCCCCTACACTGCCCGAACACCACTGCACTGCCCTAAACCCTGAAACACCAGCCCCAGCACGACCCCCTACATTGCCCGAACACCACTGCACTGCCCTAAACCCTGAAACACCACCCCTGCACGACCCACTACACTGCCCGAACACCACTGCACTGCCCTAAACCCTTAAACACCACCCCCAGCACGACCCCCTACACTGCCCGAACACCACTGCACTGCCCTAAACCCTGAAACACCACCCCCTGCACGACCCCCTACACTGCCCGAACACTCCTGCACTGCCCTAAACCCTGAAACACCACCCCCAGCATGACCCCCTACACTGCACGAACACCACTGCACTGCCCTAAACCCTGAAACACTACCCACAGCAAGACCCCCTACACTGCCCGAACACCACTGTACTGCCCTATACCCTGAAACACCACCCCCAGCACGACCCCCTACACTGCCCGAACACCACTGCACTGCCCTAAACCCTGAAACACCACCCCCAGCACGACCGCCTACACTGCCTGAAAACCACTGCACTGCCCTAAACCCTGAAACACCAGCCCCAGCACGACCCCCTACACTGCCCGAACACCACTGCACTGCCCTAAACCCTCAAACACCAGCCCCAGCACGACCCCCTACACTGCCCGAACACCACTGCACTACCCTAAACCCTGAAACACCAGCCCCAGCAAGACCCCCTACACTGCCCGAACACCACTGCACTGCCCTAAACCCTGAAACACCAGCCCCAGCAAGACCCCCTACAATGCCCGAACACCACTGCACTGCCCTAAACCCTGAAACACCACCCCCAGCAAGACCCCTAAACTGCCCGAACACCACTGCACTGCCCTAAACGCTGAAACACCAGCCCCAGCAAGACCCCCTTCAATGCCCGAACACCACTGCACTGCCCTAAACCCTGAAATACCACCCCCAGCAAGACCCCCTACACTGCCCGAACACCACTGCACTGCCCTAAACGCTGAAACACCAGCCCCAGCAAGACCTCCTACACTGCCCGAACACCACTGCACTGCCCTAAATCCTCAAACACCAGCCCCAGCACGACCCCCTACACTGCCCGAACACCACTGCACTACCCTAAACCCTGAAACACCAGCCCCAGCAAGACCCCCTACACTGCCCGAACACCACTGCACTGCCCTAAACCCTGAAACACCAGCCCCAGCAAGACCCCCTACAATGCCTGAACACCACTGCACTTCCCTAAACCCTGAAACACCACCCCCAGCAAGACCCCCTACACTGCCCGAACACCACTGCACTGCCCTAAACGCTGAAACACCAGCCCCAGCAAGACCCCCTACACTGCGCGAACACCATTGCATTGCCCTAAACCCTGAAACACCACCCCCAGCCCGACCCCTACACTGCCCGAACACCACTGCACTGCCCTAAACCCTGAAACACCACCCCCTGCATGACCCCCTACACTGCCCAAACACCACTGCACTGCCCTAAACCCTAAAACACTACCCCCAGCATGACCCCCTACACTGCCCGAACACCACTGCACTGCCCTAAACCCTGACTCACCACCCCCTGCACGACCCCCTACACTGCCCGAACACCACTGCACTGCCCTAAACCCTGAAACACCACCCCCAGAACGACCCCCTACACTGCCCGAACACCACTGCACTGCCCTAAACCCTGAAACACCACCCCCAGCACGACCCCCTACACTGCCCGAACACCACTGCACTGCCCTAAACCCTGAAACACCAGCCCCTGCACGACCCCTACACTGCCCGAACACCACTGCACTGCCCTAAACCCTGAAACACCACCCCCAGCACGACCCCCTACACGGCCTGAACACCACTGCCCTAAACCCTGAAACACCACCCCCAGCAAGACCCCCTACACTGCCCGAACACCACGGCACTGCCCTAAACCCTGAAACACCACCTCCAGCACAACCCCCTACACTGCCTGAACACCATTGCTCTGCCCTAAACCCTGAAACACTGCCCCCAGCAAGACCCCCTACACTGCCCGAACACCACTGCACTGCCCTAAACCCTGAAACATCACCCCCAGCAAGACCCCTACACTGCCCGAACACCACTGCCCTAAACCCTGAAACACCACCCCCAGCACGACCCCCTACACTGCCCGAACACCACTGCACTGCCCTAAACCCTGAAACACCACCCCCAGCATGACCCCTACACTGCCCGAACACCACTGCTCTGCCCAAAACACTGAAACACCAGCCCCAGAATGACCCCCTACACTGCCCGAACACCACTGCACTGCCCTAAACCCTGAAACACCAGCCCCAGCACGACCCCCTACACTGCTCGAACACCAGTGCACTACCCTAAACCCAGAAACACCACCCCCAGCACAACCCCCTACACTGCCCGAGCACCACTGCACTGCCCTAAACCCTGAAACACCAGCCCCAGCACGACCCCTACACTGCCTGAACACTACTGCACTGCCCTAAACCATGAAACACCATCCCCAGCACGACCCCCTACACTGCACAAACACCACTGCACTGCCCTAAACCCTGAAAAACTACCCCAAGCAAGACCCCCTACACTGCCCGAACACCACTGCACTGCCCTAAACCCTGAAACATCACCCCCAGCAAGACCCCCTACACTGCCCGAACACCACTGCACTGCCCTAAACACTGAAACATCACCCCCAGCAAGACCCCCTACACTGCCCGAACACCACTGCCCTAAACCCTGAAACACCACCCCCAGCAAGACCCCCTACACTGCCCGAACACCACTGCACTGCCCTAAACCCTATAACACCACTCCCAGCAAGACCCCCTACACTGCCCGAACACCACTGCACTGCCCTAAACCCTGAAACATCACCCCCAGCAAGACCCCCTACACTGCCCGAACACCACTGCACTGCCCTAAACCCTGAAACACCAGCCCCAGCACGACCTCCTACACTGCCCGAAAACCACTGCAGTGCCCTAAACCCTGAAACACAACCCCCAGCACGACCCCCTACACTACCCGAACACCACTGCACTACCCTAAACCCTAAAATACTCCCCCCAGCACGACCCCCTACACTACCCGAACACAACTGCACTGCCCTAAACCCTCAAACACTCCCCCAGCACGACCCCCTACACTACCCGAACACCACTGCACTGCCCTAAACCCTAAAACACTCCCCCAGCATGACCCCCTACACTACCCGAACACCACTGCACTGCCCTAAACCCTAAAACACTCCCCCAGCACGACCCCTACACTACCCAAACACCACTGCACTGCCCTAAACCCTGAAACACTACCCCCCGCATGACCCCCTACACTACCCGAACACCACTGCCCTAAACCCTGAAACACCACCCCCAGCAAGACCCCTACACTGCCCGAAAACCACTGCACTGCCCTAAACCCTGAAACACCACCCCCAGAATGACCTTCTACACTGCCCGAACACCACTGCACTACCCTAAACCCTAAAACACGACCTCCTACACTACACAAACACCACTGCACTACCCTAAACCCTAAAACACTCCCCCCAGCATGACCCCCTACACTACCCAAACACCACTGCACTGCCCTAAACCCTGAAACACTACCCCCCCGCATGAACTCCTACACTACCCGAACACCACTGCCCTAAACCCTGAAACACCACCCCCAGCAAGACCCCCTACACTGCCCGAACACCACTGCACTGCCCTAAACCCTGAAACACCACCCCCAGAATGACCTTCTACACTGCCCGAACACCACTGCACTACCCTAAACCCTAAAACACGACCTCCTACACTACACAAACACCGCTGCACTACCCTAAACCCTAAAAAACTACCCCAGCACGAACCCCTACACTACCCAAACACCACTGCACTACCCTAAACCCTAAAACAATACCCCCAGCAGTACCCCTACACTACCCAAACACCACTGCACTACCCTAAACCCTAAAACACTACCCCCAGCAGTACCCCTACACTACCCAAACACCATTGCACTACCCTAAACCCTAAAACACTACCCCCAGCAGTACCCCTACACTACCCAAACACCACTGCACTACCCTAAACCCTAAACCACTACCCCCAGCACGACCCCTACACTACCCAAACACCACTGCACTACCCTAAACCCTAAAACACTACCCCAGCACAACCCCCTACACTACCCAAACACCACTGCACTACCCTAAACCCTAAAACACTCCCCCAGCACGACTCCCTACACTATCCAAACACCACTGCACTACCCTAAACCCTAAATCTACCCCCAGCATGAACCCCTATACTACCCAAACACCACTGCACTACCCTAAACCCTAACACACTACACCCAGCACAACCCCCTACACTACCCAAACACCACTGCACTACCCTAAACCCTAAAACACTACCCACAGCACGACCCCCTTCACTACCTAAACACAACTGCACAATTTGTTACAGGCGTTGCAACGCAGGCCTGTGGTGCTTACTGGAAGTACCTGGTGGGCTAGTTGGGCCCCAGGGACCCTCAGGATTCAAGGTGACCTAATCCCCCAACTTAAAACGCGCCACGGGGCGCGTTTGCACAGTGGTGAAGGGAGGGGGCGGGGCCTCAGGTGACATGTGCGCAAACACGCCCTGTGGTGCGTTTTAAGTTGGGGAATTAATTCCCTTGAATCCTGAGGGACCCTGGGGCCAACTAGCCCACCAGATACCTTCAGTAAGCACAACAGAGTTGCGTTGCAGAGAGGTGAAAAAAGGTGCGTGGCCTCGGAACGCCTCTCTGCAACTCAGCTCTGTGGTCCTAACTGTAGGTACCTGGGGGGCTAGTTGGGCCTCAGGATTCAAGGGGACTTAATCCCGCAACTTAAAACGCGCCACAGGGCGCGTTTGCACACATGTCACCTCAGGCCCCCTCCCTTCACCACTGTGCAAACGCGCCCTGTAGCGCGTTTTAAGAGGTAGTTTTAATCCCCCTGCCCTATTATGTACTAGGGACTTACAGAGGAGGTCATGCTAATCACAGGGTGTGAGAAGTTGGCCTGGCATATGCTGTCCACTAATTATAGTGGGCACCTTGCACCAGTCCAAATCGACTCTTATGGTAGGTAGGTTAAAGACAACCTTATTGAAAGCTATCCTAGTGGTAGCTGTGGAGAGCAGCCTTCAGGCTAAGTCTTGAAGGAATGTAAAGCAGCTTGTTTTACCAGTCTATAATCTCTTGAGTGACCAAATGAAAGAGCACCACACCAGGTATATATTCAAAATATATGTATTTATTACTAAACACACCCCTCTAGTCTCTTTATGAGGCTAGAGTTCGAAGTACATAGGTTATAAGATCTTAAATCACAGTAATAGCACAAATACACGTTTGGGCCCTAGGGGCGTACCAAACCATATACCAATAAAGTGGTATGCGAACCACGACTGAACTAGACACTAGGCCTAGAGCCTCTAGAAGTGCTTGGACCACAAGGAACCACCCAAGGTAGTGACACAGGGGACCCACGGGAGACGCGTGCAGTGTAAATACACAACCGCGATACGCCGTTAACTTCTATGGAGAAAGTCGGGATCGGGAAAATAGATGAAAGGGACACTTAAAAGAGGACTAGGACAAAACCCTTTGAGATCTAGGACTTTGAAGAGTCTCTACCCACGGGAGCACCGGAGTACTCGTGTTACCTCACCCAGGGAAGCCGGGTGCATAGGTGCCTTTCGGGGTCGGGTTTCGTCGTCGGTTCTTATGGCGATCTGCTGCAAAGTGCTGCTGGCGACCAGGGGAAAAGTGTCCGGGTGGATCCAAGAGTGGATCGGAGTTCTGAAGAACCTGAAAGCAGAGGGGACAGAGTCTGGGTCACTAGCCAGTGACCAGGGAGGCGATGGACAGATGCCCACCGATGTCGAGTGCTTCAGATTCGATGACGGTCGTCTTGACTCTTCAGCCACGAGGTCCGGGAGGCGTTGTCGGCAACCAGGAGCAGGATTCGGGCTGTTGCTCGATGTCTGTCGAGTGCAGAGGTGTCGGTGACCAGATTGGACCCAACAAGCCTTGGCAACGGCAAGTCTCGAGTAAGATGTAGATCGTCGATGATGCAGACCAGCAAGGTCTGGGGAACTCACCCAGCAAGGGTGAGTGAGGGCAGGCCTGGAGCAACCAGACTGCCAAGTAAAGAAAAGATTGGCCTTCATTAAGGGCTACTAGCCAACGGGCTAGCGACCGCGAAGGAGCCTCATGACGCCGCACGTGGAGCTGGCTTACAGGACACTCGTGGAGTGGGGGCCAGTGATCTTTGGTGCAGGTGGTGCTGGAGGCTAGGGCTACTCGGAGCCCAAAGCACGACTTCTTGGGAGACCCAGAAGATGGTGCACTTGCAAATGTGCTCGGTGTCCAGGGGTCACGGTCTCAAGTCACCCACGATAGCCACGGGCCTCAGCTTAGCTGGAGACTCAGGGTAGCCTCGGGGAAGTCTGATAATCTACCTCTGGTGATGCGATGACTTCGGCGTCCGACGGGAGCTTCAGTGATGCGAACCGGACAGATGCTTCTTTGGTGCCTGCCAAGCAGGGGAGTCACTCCTTGACCCCAAGGGAGATTCTTCAGTCCTCTAATCGTGAGTAGAGCGTCGAAGGTCCAGGATTCTGTTTCAGAGTTTCGTCCAGGTATAATCTAAAGTCCTAGGGACTGGGTTCCTACCTTTATTCTAAAAATAGGGGATGGACTACTCTGTGGCCCCACCTATGGGTGGGTCAGGGCAGAGGGGTGGCTACACCCCTTTCCCTTTGTCCAGTTCGCGCCAAAGCAGGGGCTGCAAGCCCCTGATCCGGTTTGAACTGGGGTATGCACAGGGACACCAAATGTGCCCCCAGTGCAGGACTTCAAAGCACCCGAAAGTGCTCCCGCCCAGCCCCAATACCCATTGTCCTGTCTGGGGAGGTGGTCACACCTCCCTGGGACAGGAAACCTATTGTCCAGGCCTCCCCTGCCGGAGTTTCGTCCAGCAGCAGGAGGCCAGACTCGTGTCTGTGGCAGCAGCATCCATTTTGTGATGCCTGGCTCTGGAAAGAAGTTACCGGACTCGTCAGAGTTAACATGCCTTTCCCTCTAGAAGGGTGGAATGCTACCCCCGCCACCAGGATTGGCGGGGGGTAGTATTCCAAGATGTTTGACACCAAACACGACATGTTTAGGTGCAGCCATTCCATAGTTAGCATTTTACCGCGAGGATATAATGCGTTTAAGAGTATATGGTCAGGCTGCACTACAAACAGCCTCAGAGATGGTCTCCGAACGCTGCAGAGGGGCCCTGCTCATGCAGGGGCACCCTCTCACATAGGAACCATGCACTCTGCCTTTAGGATTGATAAGGCCTGCCTTAGGAGTGACTTATAGGTTTATATGTGTGTATGCATTTAGTGATATAGGTAACCTATACCACAGCAAGGGGTGCATGCACCACCTTACCCAGGCTGCAGTAGCAGACCTGTGGTGCCAGTTTGGATGGCCTACCAGGGGTGGCATAATACATGCTGCAGCCCCTGGCAGGCCTCTGAGGTACCTATGCCCTTGGTACATAGTATACCATATACTAGGGACTTACAAGGGCACTCCAGATCCCAATCAGTGATGTGCCTAAGGCACATGGAGACCCTTTTAAAGAGGAAACAGCTAGGCTGGGGTTCTGAATAGCAGGGCCCCAGCCAGACTAATGTCGAAAACCAGTGAAGTATCAGCAAAAAGTGGGGGTACCCCTGTGAAGCAGATCCTACTCTCCTACACAACCCCCCAAACGTAGGGACATTAAACTAACCTTGCCCAGTTAAGTCTTCATGTTCTAAGTGGAAATACCTAGAGAGTCCATCTGCATTCGCATGGTTACTCCCAGGCCTATGTTCCACTGTAAAGTCCATCCCCTGTAGGGAAATGGACCACCTAAGCAGTTTGGGGTTTTCACCCTTCATTTGTTTTAGCCATAAGAGGGGCTTATGGTCTGTCTGAACCAGGAAGTGTGTACCAAACAAGTATGGCCTCAACTTCTTCAGAGCCCAGACCACAGCAAAGGCCTCCCTCTCTATGGCTGACCAACGTTTCTCTCTAGGGGTAAGCCTTCTGCTAATAAAAGCTACTGGCTGATCCTGACCTTCTTCATTCAATTGTGACAGTACAGCCCCTACCCCCAATTCAGATGCATCAGTTTGAACAATGAACTTCTTGGAGTAATCAGGACTCTGCAGAATTGGAGCAGTGCACATGGCCTGCTTGAGGTCATCAAATGCCTTTTGACAGCTAACTGTCCACTGAACCTTTTTGGGCATTTTCTTAGAAGTTAAGTCATTCAAGGGTGTCACTATTGATCCATACCCCTTGACAAATCTCCTATAGTACCCAGTCAGGCCTAAGAAGGCTCTCACCTGAGTCTGGGTAGTGGGAGCAGTCCAGTCCATGATGGTCTGGATCTTGCTCTGCAAAGGTTGAACCTGGCCTCCACCCACAAGGTGGCCCAGGTACACAACCTGACTCTGCCCTATCTGGCACTTAGTGGCCTTGATAGTCAGGCCTGCCTTTTGCAGGGCCTGTAAAACATTCCTGAGGTGGACCAGGTGATCCTCCCAGGTGGAGCTAAAGACAGCAATATCATCTAGATAAGCTGCACTATAGGCTTCCAGTCCTGTGAGAACTGTGTTCACCAACCTCTGGAAAGTGGCAGGTGCATTTTTCAGACCAAAGGGCATCACCACAAATTGATAATGCCCACTAGGGGTTGAAAATGCTGTTTTGGGCTTTGCAGCATCAGCTAGTCTGATCTGCCAGTAGCCAGCTGTTAGGTCAAATGTGCTGAGATATTTGGCAGAGGCCAAAGTATCTATGAGCTCATCTGCCCTGGGTATTGGATGGGCATCAGTCCTAGTGACTGCATTGAGGCCTCTGTAGTCTACACAAAACCTCATCTCTCTTTTCCCACCACTGGTGTGAGGTTTAGGTACTAGGACTACTGGACTAGCCCAAGGGCTATCTGAGGGCTCAATCACTCCCAATTCCAACATCTTCTGGACTTCAGTCCTGATACAGTCCCTGACATGGTCAGGTTGCCTATAAATCTTGTTTTTAATAGGCAGACTGTCCCCAGTGTCCACTTCATGAGTGCACCAGGTGGTCTGACTGGGTGTCAGTGAAAACATATGTCTAAACTGATTGAGGACTTGCCTGCAATCAGTTTGTTGCTGGGTAGTGAGGCTGCCTGCCAAGGCTACACCATCAACTGACCCATCGTCAGGGTTCTGTGAGAGCAGGTCAGGGAGTGGGTCACTCTCTTCCTCCTGCCCTTCATCAGTAGCCATGAGCAAGCCCATGTCTGCCCTGTCCACATATGGCTTAAGTCTGTTGACATGGAGAACCCTTTGGGGACTCCTGGGTGTTCCCAGGTCTACTAAGTAAGTGACCTCACCCTTCTGCTCAACAATAGTGTGGGGTCCACTCCATTTGTCTTGGAGAGCTGCTGGGGCCACTGGCTCCAACACCCACACCTTCTGTCCTGGCTGGTAAACAGTCAGAACAGCCTTTTGGTCATGCCAGGCCTTCTGCAGTTCCTGGCTAGCCTCAAGGTTTTTGGTTGCCTTTTTCATGTACTCAGCCATCCTGGAGCGGAGACCAAGTACATAGTCCACTATATCTTGCTTTGGGGGCTTGAGAGGTAACTCCCATCCTTCCTTCACCAAGCACAGTGGACCCCTCACAGGGTGGCCAAACAGAAGTTCAAAAGGGCTGTAACCAACCCCCTTCTGAGGCACCTCCCTATATGCGAATAAAAGGCAGGGCAAGAGTATGTCCCATCTACGCCTAAGCTTTTCTGGGAGCCCTTTAATCATGCCCTTCAAGGTTTTGTTGAATCTCTCAACTAAACCATTGCATTGTGGGTGATAGGGTGTGGTGAACTTATAAGTAACTCCACACTCCTTCCACATTGCTTTTAAGTAACCAGACATGAAGTTTGCACCCCTGTCTGATACTACCTCCTTAGGAAAGCCCACTCTTGAGAAGATTCCCAGGAGGGCCCTTGCCACCACAGGTGCTGTAGTGGTCCTGAGGGGAATAGCTTCTGGGTACCTGGTGGCATGATCCACTACCACCAGGATAAACCTGTGCCCAGAGGCTGTTTGGGGATCCATGGGACCAACAATGTCAATCCCTACCCTCTCAAAGGGCACCCCCACCACAGGTAGTGGTATCAGGGGGCCTTTGTAGTGCCACCTGCTTTGCCACTGGCTTGGCAGGTTACACAGGAGCGACAAAACTCCTTACTGTCTTCAGACATGTGGGGCCAGTGAAAGTGAGGGACAATTCTGTCCCAAGTCTTGTTCTGGCCCAGGTGTCCTGCTAAGGGAATATCATGGGCTAGGGTCAATAGGAAGCCCCTGAACTTCAAAGGTATTACCAACCTCCTGGTAGCACCAGGCTTGGGGTCTCTACTCTCTGAGTACAGGAGTCCATCATCCCAATACACTGTATGGGGACCACTAGCTTTCCCAGCAGCCTCAGCAGCAGCTTGCTGTCTGAGGGGTTCAAGGGAGGGGCAGCTCTGCTGCTCCTGGCTCAGATCTGCCCTAGAAGGTCCCCCTGTCCCCAAGAACTCAACCTGTTCAGGTTCAAGTTCCTCTGGGACAGTTCCTTCTTCAGGGCTGAGATCATCCCCCTCAAGGGACTGATCTTCCTCCTGAGCCAAGGGGGAAGGCACTGCCTTAACCCTACTACTCCTCCTCTTGGAAGGCACTTGGTCCATTCTTCCAGAATCCAAGGCCTGTTCAGTTTTGGACAGTTTAGCTTGTGACCTGGTCACAGCAAACACATCTGCAGGGATCCCCAGCATTTCTGCATGGGTCCTGAGCTCCACTTCTGCCCAAGCAGAAGTCTCTAAGTCATTGCCAAGCAAGCATTCGACTGGTAGGTTTGCACTTACCACAACCTTCTTAAGGCCAGTTACCCCTCCCCAGGAGAAGTTAACAACTGCCAGAGTATGGTCTGTTCTGACATTGCTAGCATTGGTCACTTGGTACATTTCACCAAGTATAACTTGCCCAGGTAGCACAAGGTCTTGTGTCACCATTGTGACACTTGCCCCTGTGTCCCTAAATGCCAAAGCCTCTCGTCCATTGATTAAAGGCTGTTGTCTGTACTTGCCCAGATTACTGGGACTCACAGTGGAGGTCACATCCATGCCTCCATCACAGACTAACACAGCCTGAGTCAGTTCCCTGACTAAGTCAGAGCCCAACTCAGTTCCCAGGGTGAACCCTACTAAACCCTTTGCTGGAGCACCTCCACCAACTGTACTAGGGGGAACAGGTGCCTTAGGGGCATTGGTGGGTGCTGGACTGGAGTCTTTGGACTTGGTGCAATCACTGGTCCAGTGGGTCTTTTGCTTACAGACCTTGCACCATGGTTTTCTTTGGCCTTTACCCTTGGTAGACTGGGAATCCCCACCAGAAGAAGATTTTTGGGGGCCTGATGAAGACTTTTGATCTTTACCCTTCTCCCCACCCTTGTCAGAGTTCTTAGCATCTTGCTTCTTGGTTTCCCCACCTTGGTTCTGTACCTTCTGCTTCACCCTGGTTCTGACCCATTTGTCTGCCTTCTTTCCCAATTCTTGGGGAGAGGTCAGATCAGAGTCAACCAGGTACTGATGCAACAGCTGGTTTTGACAGTTATTAAGAATCTGCTCCCTCATTATCAGATTATACAATCCTGAGAAGTCACACACCTTACTGCCCATCAACCAGCCTTCCAGAGCCTTGGCAGAACAATCCACATAGTCTACCCAGTCTTGAGTCTGTGCTTTTTGGGTGTCTCTGAACTTCAACCTGTACTGTTCAGTGGTTAGGCCAAACCCATCAATAAGAGCACTCTTCAAGACCTTGTAATTATCAGCATCCTCCTCTCTAACAGTGAGGAGCTTGTCTCTACCTTTGTCAGCAAAGGAGAGCCACAAGATTGCTGCCCACTGCTCCTGAGGGACCTTCTGTACTTTACAGGCCCTCTCTAAAGCAGTTATCCATTTGTGGATGTCATCCCCACTCTGGTAGGGAGGGACAATCTTGCTCAGGTTCCTATGGTCATAGGACCTTTCCCTATCTCTAGGGACATGGCTGCCACCATGGGACTCTAGTCCCAACTTTCTTCTCTCTTTAAGGAGATCTAGGGATTCTCTATCTAAAGCCAATTGCTTCTTCCTGATCTCCAGTTGAGTTTCCTCATACTGGACCAGTCTCTTTCTTCTCTCATGAGAGGATTCCCTCCTGTGAGAAGAAACAGAGCTCCCTATTGAGGTGCCAGAGTGGTTAGACTCCTGAGAAGGAGACCTAGACTTTCTGAGCACACTCATAATCCTTCCTGGGGGACAAAGGTGTGGTTCTCAAGATCCTCATCTTCATCTTCCCCAGAAGGGATTGGGTTTTCCAGGTCAGGGTCATTGTCACCCTCCTGGTCAGTTTCAGAGGGGGGCTGGGGGTAGTAGTACCCCTGGCCCCTTCCTCATCTGCTGGCCCACCCTCTGCTCCTACCCCTTCAGTCTCTGAAGACTTACTAAGATCATAAGCCACCAACAACTCCTGGAGGTGTTGGGTGGTGGGACTTTGGCCTGTCCTTAATTTCCTCACGTTACACAAAGCTCTCAGTTCCAAGAATGGGAGTGTGTCATACTTGGAGGGGGAAGCTCAATGGCTTCCTGCAGGGCATCTCTAGATCCTGCTTTTAAAGACATTACTAGTGTGGTGTGGTGTATGCACTACCTACTCTAGTGTGGCCTACTAAACTCTCTTGAGTTGTAGAAAGGGTTGTGCTATCCCTTAACACACAACTCTAAGTTCAGTAGAACTTACTGATATTCTAAGCTTAAATTATATGTACCTTAGGTACCTTTAGTGGTTTTCAGTTGATCAATTCAATTGAGATTATCTGGTAAAACAATAGCAAGCTGGAATCCCACACGCTGCACACCAATGTGAGAAGTTGGCCTGGCATATGCTGTCCACTAATTATAGTGGGCACCTTGCACCAGTCCAAATCGACTCTTATGGTAGGTAGGTTAAAGACAACCTTATTGAAAGCTATCCTAGTGGTAGCTGTGGAGAGCAGCCTTCAGGCTAAGTCTTGAAGGAATGTAAAGCAGCTTGTTTTACCAGTCTATAATCTCTTGAGTGACCAAATGAAAGAGCACCACACCAGGTATATATTCAAAATATATGTATTTATTACTAAACACACCCCTCTAGTCTCTTTATGAGGCTAGAGTTCGAAGTACATAGGTTATAAGATCTTAAATCACAGTAATAGCACAAATACACGTTTGGGCCCTAGGGGCGTACCAAACCATATACCAATAAAGTGGTATGCGAACCACGACTGAACTAGACACTAGGCCTAGAGCCTCTAGAAGTGCTTGGACCACAAGGAACCACCCAAGGTAGTGACACAGGGGACCCACGGGAGACGCGTGCAGTGTAAATACACAACCGCGATACGCCGTTAACTTCTATGGAGAAAGTCGGGATCGGGAAAATAGAGGAAAGGGACACTTAAAAGAGGACTAGGACAAAACCCTTTGAGATCTAGGACTTTGAAGAGTCTCTACCCACGGGAGCACCGGAGTACTCGTGTTACCTCACCCAGGGAAGCCGGGTGCATAGGTGCCTTTCGGGGTCGGGTTTCGTCGTCGGTTCTTATGGCGATCTGCTGCAAAGTGCTGCTGGCGACCAGGGGAAAAGTGTCCGGGTGGATCCAAGAGTGGATCGGAGTTCTGAAGAACCTGAAAGCAGAGGGGACAGAGTCTGGGTCACTAGCCAGTGACCAGGGAGGCGATGGACAGATGCCCACCGATGTCGAGTGCTTCAGATTCGATGACGGTCGTCTTGACTCTTCAGCCACGAGGTCCGGGAGGCGTTGTCGGCGACCAGGAGCAGGATTCGGGCTGTTGCTCGATGTCTGTCGAGTGCAGAGGTGTCGGTGACCAGATTGGACCCAACAAGCCTTGGCAACGGCAAGTCTCGAGTAAGATGTAGATCGTCGATGATGCAGACCAGCAAGGTCTGCGGAACTCACCCAGCGAGGGTAAGTGAGGGCAGGCCTGGAGCAACCAGACTGCCAAGTAAAGAAAAGATTGGCCTTCATTAAGGGCTACTAGCCAACGGGCTAGCGACCGCGAAGGAGCCTCGTGACGCCGCACGTGGAGCTGGCTTACAGGACACTCGTGGAGTGGGGGCCAGTGATCTTCGGTGCAGGTGGTGCTGGAGGCTAGGGCTACTCGGAGCCCAAAGCACGACTTCTTGGGAGACCCAGAAGATGGTGCACTTGCAAATGTGCTTGGTGTCCAGGGGTCACGGTCTCAAGTCACCCACGATAGCCACGGGCCTCAGCTTAGCTGGGGACTCAGGGTAGCCTCGGGGAAGTCTGAGAATCCACCTCTGGTGATGCGATGACTTCGGCGTCCGACGGGAGCTTCAGTGATGCGAACCGGACAGATGCTTCTTTGGTGCCTGCCAAGCAGGGGAGTCACTCCTTGACCCCAAGGGAGATTCTTCAGTCCTCTAATCGTGAGTAGAGCGTCGAAGGTCCAGGATTCTGTTTCAGAGTTTCATCCAGGTATAATCTAAAGTCCTAGGGACTGGGTTCCTACCTTTATTCTAAAAATAGGGGATGGACTACTCTGTGGCCCCACCTATGGGTGGGTCAGGGCAGAGGGGTGGCTACACCCCTTTCCCTTTGTCCAGTTCGCGCCAAAGCAGGGGCTGCAAGCCCCTGATCCGGTTTGAACTGGGGTATGCACAGGGACACCAAATGTGCCCCCAGTGCAGGACTTCAAAGCACCCGAAAGTGCTCCCGCCCAGCCCCAATACCCATTGTCCTGTCTGGGGAGGTGGTCACACCTCCCTGGGACAGGAAACCTATTGTCCAGGCCTCCCCTGCCGGAGTTTCGTCCAGCAGCAGGAGGCCAGACTCGTGTCTGTGGCAGCAGCATCCATTTTGTGATGCCTGGCTCTGGAAAGAAGTTACCGGACTCGTCAGAGTTAACATGCCTTTCCCTCTAGAAGGGTGGAATGCTACCCCCGCCGCCAGGATTGGCGGGGGGTAGTATTCCAAGATGTTTGACACCAAACACGACATGTTTAGGTGCAGCCATTCCATAGTTAGCATTTTACCGCGAGGATATAATGCGTTTAAGAGTATATGGTCAGGCTGCACTACAAACAGCCTCAGAGATGGTCTCCGAACGCTGCAGAGGGGCCCTGCTCATGCAGGGGCACCCTCTCACATAGGAACCATGCACTCTGCCTTTAGGATTGATAAGGCCTGCCTTAGGAGTGACTTATAGGTTTATATGTGTGTATGCATTTAGTGATATAGGTAACCTATACCACAGCAAGGGGTGCATGCACCACCTTACCCAGGCTGCAGTAGCAGACCTGTGGTGCCAGTTTGGATGGCCTACCAGGGGTGGCATAATACATGCTGCAGCCCCTGGCAGGCCTCTGAGGTACCTATGCCCTTGGTACATAGTATACCATATACTAGGGACTTACAAGGGCACTCCAGATCCCAATCAGTGATGTGCCTAAGGCACATGGAGACCCTTTTAAAGAGGAAACAGCTAGGCTGGGGTTCTGAATAGCAGGGCCCCAGCCAGACTAATGTCGAAAACCAGTGAAGTATCAGCAAAAAGTGGGGGTACCCCTGTGAAGCAGATCCTACTCTCCTACACAGGGGTACCCCAACGCATAGTGTTCCCTAGTGTATGTAGGTGTTTTCACTGTATTCTAAGTGTCTTTTAGGATAGCACTGACTCTGGTTAGTCAGAGTCAGTTTCCACCAGTACCCGTCTGAAAAAGTTGTGGGCACAGGATGATTTTGCAACAAGGCCTCTTTCTGCTCCTCTGTTGGTTCTTTCTGCACATCTTTTGCTTCTTCCTGCACTTTTCTTCGTCTTTGTGGACTTCTGTTGCTTCTTTCTGCATTTCTTTTGCTTCTTTCTGTGCATTTTTCTTCTTTCTTCACATGTCCTACCTCTGTAGGCATAGTTAGAAACTAGCATTTAAAAACCTTTGAAATTCACTTAAAAAATCATAGGTTTCAGGCACGTTATAGTTAGAAATTAGCATTTAAAAACCTTTGAAATTCACTGAAAAAACCATAGGTTTCAGACACGTTATAGTTAGAAATTAGCATTTAAAAACCTTTGAAATTCACTGAAAAAACCATAGGTTTTAGGGACAGTTATAGTTAGTTGGACATTTCACTCGTACAAAACCATAGAAATTCCCCCATTATAGTTAGTTCAGCTAACTATAACTCGCGCCCCTGCAATGCACTGCTGATGACGTCACATATTACATCACTCATGACTTGGTCAGTGACATCACTGATGACATCACTGATGACATCTCAAATGACATCACTGATGACATCACTGATGACTTCATCCATGTGATAATTTCATGCATCTTCTCACACCCTAATATAACTTTTGATACACCCACTCTAAATTACAGACTGTCATTCTCAAAACCATACACACTCCAATACCAATAACTACATACCCACTCACTGATTCTTAGGTCTACACACACACATCTACTCACTCACCCGTACAGTCACTCATACTTACAGTCACTCAGTACAGGACTATCATATGCACTCATACACCTATATAAACACTCACACACCGCCACTCATCCATAGAGGTACTCACACACCTAGTCAGTCATGCAAAAAATTTATCACATACCCATTTACTCACCTATACAGTTATACACACACCAGCTCACTTACTCATACAAATACTAGCACATTCTTACGCTCTTATACAATAACTGATACAAGCACACACGCATCCATACAGCCACTCTCACAATCACACACTCTCACTTATAGCCATTTAAATACTCTAACACACATATATACTGCCTTTTACATATGTAGTTACTCGCACATGTACCACTGAGATATACATTCACTCACTAACACACCCATACACACACTCACCCACCCAAGCAGTCCATCACAGATGCACTCTTGAAATCATGCACCCAGTGAATCACCCACTCACACATCTATGTACAGAGTCACACACACCCCACCCACACAAACACTCAGGCAGATACAGATACTCAGAGAACCAATCAATAACCCATATAGACACTCATGTAGCTATTCGCAAATCCATGCATCCACTTACACACCGACAAACAGACGGATACAGACATTCACACAGTTTAGTCACTAACCCATGCATTCAGTAAGATACGTTTAATCACTCACTTGTAGAGTCAGTCACGCACGTACTAAATCATCCATTCAGACACTTATACACCCACTCATTCTTCAATACGCCTTTACCTATATATATTAAACATATTTAAACTTTACAGAAACACACAGTCACTGGATGATGTCATCAGTGATGTCATCAGTGATGTCATTTGAGATGTCATCAGTGATGTCATCAGTGATGTCACTGACCATGTCATGAGTGATGTAATATGTGACGTCATCAGCAGTGCATTGCGGGGGCGCGAGTTATATTTAGCTGAACTAACTATAACGGGGGAATTTCTATGGTTTTGTACGAGTGAAATGTCCAACTAACTATAACTGTCCCTAAAACCTATGGTTTTTTCAGTGAATATATATATATATATATATACATCACCAATAAAACTGAATTTACCATAGGACATAACAAAAAAATGTAAACTAAAACTATAAAGTATAACCAACTGTGACTACAAAAAACCAACAATGAAATCAACAATATAAAGGCACACTAATTTAAACAACTAAATACTTCAAAAACGACAAACGCTGCATGACCAGGAAATTCTACTGGATTCTGTGACCAGACAATTAAAGAAGAACTAAATACATCTCAATAACTACCTAACCAAGTAAAACTTATATTTAAGCTAAAACGTACTTGTTAATAAACTTGAAAATAGCAAATACTTCATAAAACACTCTCCAAATTCTATCTCTTTACATACACTTCCTAAAAGAAAACACTACAAGTTGGAAACGTGATCTACTGCCAGAAAAAAACAACTACCACAACCAGCACAAAAATAAAACAAAGTATACATAAATTAAATAAAAACGATAAACTTACCCAGGTAACAAGTAAAAATAAGCCTGATGACCTCAACCTCCACAAACTACCAACAAATCGACATTTAAAATGAAAGCACTTGCTCCACATTGGAACAGCCCAATGGAAAAGCTGCAAAACAGTGTGAAACATTTAAACAGGACTATGGGGCCAATTACGATGATGATGGGACCGCCACTGTCAGCTCGTCGGTAGCGGTCACACCGCCATCGGAACCATGTAATCGGCCCGCCATATTATCATGGCGGGCGGATGGTTGGTGGTCGGAAAGACCGACCGCCACGCATCCGATGAGCTTATTGAGCCCACCGGTACGTTGGAGAGACAACCAATCCCTACAATGGTGGCGGTGCATGTCTGGCACCACCATATGCATTATGATGTCCCTTTCGGCCCGCCTTTTCATGGCAGTTAACCTGCCATGAAAAGGCAGGCAGAAAGGGACTTTGGGGGCCCCTAGTGGGCCCCCCTTTCCCCTTGGCCCTAAGCTGTGGGTTGTGGGGGGCACCTATGTTCCCAAGACTCACTCGTTGTTTCATTTGAATTATGCTGTAACATTTTCAAATTTGCACTTGTGCCGAACAGGAATGTGCAATGTCTCCTATGTTGCACCTGAGAATCATGAAACTGTGTACTTGCCTTCCCTGGTCACACTTAGGGGCCGATTCCGATTCAGGCCGGAAATCACTCCGACCGAGCCGGACCCGGAGAGATTTCCGACCGAATCGGACTCTGGCAGTCCGACCGAACGAGTACGATGCGCACGCATGCAATCGGACTCGAGTCGGTCGGACTCCCATTGAAGTCAATGAGAGCCGGACGTACAACGCGTACGCGGGCTCCCATTGACTCAATGGGTGCGAGGCGAACAAGGGCGCCCCCTACAGCGGGTATGCCTCGATGCGACTCGTGGCGTACATGCACAGGTAGGGGGGACCCATGGTCCCCCCTGTGTGCGACTCGCGCGGCTACACGTACAGGGGGGTCCGACACGGACCCCCAAAGTCCGGCTCCGACTGCTCTTTCGAGCCGGACGGCGCGAGTCGGTCGGACTGCTCGCGGCGCGCATCGTACTTGCCCGGTCGAGGAACGTCTCCATTGCGCGGTGCGAGTCGTGTCAGTGCGAGTCGGTCGGAGCGGTTCGGACCCGCGTACGAGTCGGTCGGCAATTTCATGTGCGCTCGCATCGTACTCGCTCGGCAGGACGCACGTACGAATCGGTCGGGAAAGAGGGCTCCGAATCAGATCCGGTTAAGCCGAATCCGATTCGGTGCCCTACCGGCCGAGATCGGAATCGGCCCCTTAATGTCCAAACCTGCAGGTTCTCCTTCAAAATCCTTTGTGAAATATCAATAATATGCTGCCATATGCAGTATACACCTTGGGTATATGAAGAATGTGGCGAGCATTCTATGATCAGAGTAAGCAGTCACCTTTGGTATAACGGTAAGCAGAGCAGACAATTGGTTGTTGTCTTGAACGAGCACAGCGCCATCTTCGGGCACCTGCTTTTTAGCTAATGATGTATAAGTTTAACACGGTTAATAAAGAGACGCTGTAAAAATAGTGGGGCACTTGTTACATGCTGTAACCTCTTGGTGAAATCATATACATTTTGCTGACCACAGGTAAAACACACTCGTATCAGCATGTTATGTCCCAGTCCCAGTTTTTTAATAGAATGGGTCGCTGAGCATGTTGAGAATGTCACACTAATACTTGTCGTTATAACGCAGGGGTACTGGTTACACGTGGTAATGCTCTCGATGGAAGCACAAATATGGTTTTGGATTTGATTAAAATGCAATCCATTGTTTTTAATAGGTCAGATATAGTGGGATATCTGTTATGGGTGGTCATTTGATTTCTCTGGCACAGTCATGATTTCTTTTGCACAGTAGTGTTGTCTTTAGCACAATATAGAATGGGCATTATCTTGTGCACTAAGGGCCTGATTACGAGTCTGGCAGTCCAAGACTGCCAGACTCGCGGTGGTGCAACAGTGGCAATCCACTGTTTTGCCGATTACGATCTTTAAAGTCGCATCGGCGGTGGACCGCTGGCTGCACCAGGGAACAGTCATTACCTGGCGGTGGCGCAGCGGTGCCACAACACAATATGCTGAGCGGGGACTGCCGCAGTCCCACCTAGCATATTGCGAGTTTCTGCAGCACCAGCCATTTCATGGCAGAGCCCTACCATGATAAGGCTGGCGGTACAGAAACAAAAGGGGCCCTACAGGGCCCCATGTGCCAACACCATGGGGATTCATTCAGGGGGGAACACTATGTTCCCCCTGTCAGTATTCCACCCAGTTCCAGCACGGCATGGACGTCCCTATCCATGCCGTGCTGAAACTTTTTTGCCATTCCCATTGCGGTGCCTGTTTTCCAGGCACTGCCATGGGAAAGGCCAAAGGACCACCGACTGTATTATGAGTTGAACTAGTGTAACACAAGTTCAACTTGTTATATGGCTAACTGTCCATTTGTGGGTTTGGGGAAGCAGAGCGCGCGTTGCGCCGGGCCGCTGTACCAAACTCATAATCAAGCCCTAAGTCACTTCATGAGTTTCACAGGATTTAAATTATATTTATCATTATAAAGTGACATCCTCAGAGATCTTCACTGCTGATATATTCTCGCATTTTCATTATCTAGAGACCTCTGAAGAAGGGTCATCTGACCTGAAATGCATCGGGTAACAGTCACACACAAGATGGAATTTATGCTGTGTGCTTGATGGATTAATAATTAAAAAACTGCAAAAAAAACAAATCCAATTGAGATCCCATGAAGCTATCCTAAGTATTTAGAAACCATAAAGAAATAAAAAACGTTTAAAAAAAGAGACACTCCAGGAAACTTGATAAAAAGTAAAACAAAGTTAAAAATATTGCTTTATTATAAACCAAAATTGATTTCCTTAAACTAAAATGGTAAATCCCATTGCCCATAGGATAACTTTATGGGCAAAAACTTGTAAAGTAAAGAGCAAAACCCACATTCAAAACAAATTACATTCCCAAAAATTCACATACATTACACTTAGGGCCTGATTAAGAGTACGGCGGTCCACAGAACTGCTGTCCGACCACCGCCACACTGCGGGCCCGCTTGCAGTATTATGATCAAGGATCCCGTGCGGTGGAGGCGGTGCTGACTGGGGCAGCAATATGCTGGCAGTGCCTCTGTGGCACTGCTGACCATATTACAAGTTGCCTGCGGTGAGTCTGCCATGAAAAGTGTGGTGGAGAGGAAACTAAGGGGGCCCTAACAGGGACCCCTGCTGCTCCTAGGCCTGGGGGTGCATGCGTGGGCGCAACATGTGCCCCCCTGTCAACCTTGCAGGAACGTGCTGCAGGTGCTGTCAAGGCAGAGAGCTGCATGTTAGGCTCTCCTACGAGCCTAACAGCCCACTGCCGTGAGACCGCCGCAGCCCGCCCGACCTGGATCAAACTCTTACTCAGGTGGCGGGCGCATCATGGCTTTGGATGTCCTTCAGCGGATGCCGTGGTGGCGGTGCTGGTGGAGGACCGCCAAAGTTGTCATCATAAAATAAGTAACATAACACGATATACCATAACATAATGATGCATTACTAAAACAGTGTACGAAAACCCCAAACTACACACTAGTGAAACACACTACTATTAATACAACTAAGGGCCCTACTACGATGTTGGTCGGAGTTTCCTCCACCCAACATCGTCTTGGTCAAGGGACCGACTGACACCCGGTCGGCGGACCTGAAGGACGTGGCCCTTAGGGGCCACGTGGGTAGCTCACAACCACCTGCTATGCCTTTCCAAGAATGAAGAGTCGGTCAGACAGTAGAGAATACAAGCAATTAGTTTTATTATCAATACTCTGCAGAGGAGTCCATCATGACCTGCACCCTAAGATGTCTGCTGAGGGACTGACTTCCCCAGGCATAGAAGTAACAATTATACATTTCAGCAGGAGCACAAGACACACCAACCCAGTAACTTTCCACAGAAGGCAGCAAGAGACAAAGGGGGCACACAAGGATGAGCTAAGAGTCTGAGACCGGGCACACACTATCTCTCTCTGGCAAGGTCATTCCATCTGTGCCTGTAGCTGAGCCAGAGGGAGCAGGCTTCATCTCATGGGAAAGGTATGCAGAAGTACAAACATTATATTCATTAGTACAGCGAGGCGCAACCTTAGGAGAAAATGCACCCCAGCAGCTTTCTGCTGAAGCAAGCAGTACATATAATGAAGCTTATTCCAGTCACAGTCTAATATGGATTGTGAAATACAAAATGGAGCCACAGGCGCTAACTTAAGCCTGCATTCTATTCGGACAGCTCAGTGGGTTACCTACAAATGTGGCAGCTGCTACTAACTTAGCCTTATAATGCTAACCTAATATAGCACAGTGCAAGAATAACACAGCTAGGGGATTTTCAGACTAACAGACCCTCCTTTTAGCATTACATGCTAAGGATCTTTATTTGCCATCAGGTAAGGGTCTTTACAATTCTAATCAGGATGGGAAATCTCTATTCACATGATTAATATATTAATACTCAGAAATGTGCTCATGCTCGTTATTAAGCAGGGAAACTATAAGAGACATGTTGGCCTAAAAAAGTATCTACATCAACGCTCATCAACCCTTCGACCTCTTTCTGAAGCATGATCCTAACATTTGTATTGCATGGATATTCTGTTCTTAGGAGTCAATGTACCTACTCAATAGACACAACAAGCTAGGAGACAGTGCATACAAGGGCCTGTTTTCCATGTAACATACTCTTTTCATTGTAGCTGATGGAATGTGCGATAGGTAGATGGGGCAACAAATACAGTGGGAAAAACAGAAAATGAAGGCAACATTTGCAAACCATCCCCTCGGATGATAAGTATGAACTTCATTTGCAGTGCGGAAATCAATAAATGTCATATCTGGGACTGGAGAACAGAATCGAAGGTACACCAATCTAGACACTTGTATCCTCATTCCATGTCCTCCTGTGCTCCCCTGTGCGAGGAGCCAATGTAACAAGCACATGTTCACAAGAGAAGCAGGTGCTGCATGAACCTGGGAGTGCACAGGATACTTCTCATTCAGGGAGTAGGATGTTCCTAACACTATTATTAGCACAATAACAACTAGGGATGCAATCTTGCACTTTCTATGTATCGACCCCGCTCTGGACAGGGAGGTGCAAAAGGCTATTTTCCTCATCAATTGGGTGACCAAACGGATACATGGTGATTGGGAGAGAAATGTAACACAATGGAATTGGTGACCAGGGAACAGGATGGGCAAAACTCTTCTTTCCAGTGTCTTTCAGAGAGCCATCACTGGTAGGCTCCTATTGTTCATCTGGCGTAGGCGCTGTTGAGCACCGGCGGTGGAGCTACTCGTCTAGCTCTTTCCGGAAAAAAAATCCTCTTCACTCAGGATAGGGCACCCCCCTCCTTAGAGGACACACTCAACTAATCCTGCCCAGTGTCCAGGCCAGTGCACCAATCTCTTTCCCCTATTCTATCGCTGGTACCTTAGACAGGGTACCTGCACCCTATTCTTCATCCTTGAAGTCCATCCCTACTAATACAACTTTCCCTCTGGTGCACTGTCCTTCCGTTGGGGCACAAATGGTTCTTCAATACTCCGGGCACAAGGGGGGTCAAGGAGAAATGGGGTCAGACTCAAGAGGACCAGAGGGCAGAGACTCAAACACAGGCGAGCCCACAGGCTGGGCTCAGTGGGCTAGGACTCAAGCACAGGTGGACCAACAGGCCGGGGCTTCTGGGCAGCCCCTCTTTCTTTTTGTTTTTCGGTGGTACTGCCTCATTCAGCACTTCTTTGCTCTGCAGCTCCGCCTCTGTTTTATTCAAGTAGATGGTCCATAACGAGCAGCCAGGCTGTGCATCGCGCCTGGGCCTCTCTGGTGACTGCAGAGCGTCCCGGACCTATTAGTAGATAGAATGCACACTTTCAGTTAACCGGCAAGGATAAAACTTTTTCTCTCCCAACACCAAGTAGTGGTGTAAACCTTAATTCATTTACTAAGCTCTGAAAGAACAATCCGGACATACTTTGAATCACTACATCTGTCCATTCCTATATTATTCATCTGAAGAACCTCAAAAAGGGAATTTCAAAGCAATGGCTTATTTTTTTTACTTTCTCTAGCAAGCTTGTGTTCAATAAGTCATAGAGATCACAACACAACTTCTACTTTGTGAATCTTCGCTGCTGTGCAGGTCTGCAGACACCTCTAGAATTATTTGTCCGAGGGAGCCAACATAAGTATTGCATTTTGTGACCATGCTCTCACGTTATAGTTGTGGCAGGAAAATTTAAAATTGCTAATTATATATAACTGAAAATTAAGCATAATGTAGCAAGTACATGAATTCTCCAGCAAAACTTGTAGAGCTACATGCTCTTCAAACTGTTAACCACTAAAATGTGTGGTGCGTAATTACCGGGGGCATACAGGCACCCTTCCTAGTATTGTGCATCATGTGCACCATACAGTACACGGGCTGAGCAATGTCTCATCCTGACAATGTGCCTTACTTTGAACTTAGACATCTTGACTTCAGTACCCACCTAGCAGGGCCTACTACAAACATTCTTTTTTCATTTTAATCATTTTCTGCAAACGCATTATTTTTTCCCACATCATCTGTTCCAACCCAGTTATCAGGCTAACTAATAAAGGACTTGTGATGTCTCTACAACTGTACGTAGTTTTGCGGTAACATGAACAATAATGGTGGTGCCACCTGGGCATTCAAACAAAAGCCACCGACATATAGTTCCCCTTAAGGGTCAGATAAGGGAACATCAGTCTGGTCTACCCGTCCTTTCATCTCCATTTCAATTCAATTCCATCAATTTACAGAAAGGAGGGGCAGTAACATGGCTGACTTCAAGGTGACACATTTTCCTTAATCATGACAATTTTCCCAAACGGTGTTATTTTATAGTCAATTAGACATGCACTGGTGAGGTGCTGTGTCTCTGTTTATTCTAGGGCATGTTTACAGCATCCAGTGAAATGAGTGGCTAAAGCGAGCCCAACCGATTGTCTTATGGAAATGGCCACCAGCATGACCATTCCTAGACAGCTCGGGCAGGCTCAAAAGACAGAAAGCGCACAACAAACCGTCTTGTGACTTACAACACAAAACAGCATACAGCAATATATATACCAAGCACAGGAGCCGAAGAAGAAAAACGCTGTTTCAAGTGTTAGGCATTCAGAGTTAAGGCTCATGCACCCCATGCACCTCATTTAATATGTTAGTCTACTGGTCGCCAAGGAGCTAATCTCCTACCCCCGCTTTCGACAGTAGGTGACCTAAGCAGGTGACCTCCTGTTGATAATACTTACCCCTTTTGTAGCTGGGCACGAGCAGACAGACTTATCCCAAAGGCAATGTATAAAGTATTTGTACCAATACGCACAGTAACACAGTAAAGACACCATAAAAGGACACCACACCAACAAGACAATCAATCCACAAAAGACAGAAACGCACGAAAAAGTTGAACAAGAAAACAGCCACTCTCTAAAAGTGCCATTTTCAAACACAGACTTCAAAGCCCAGATTTACTAAAAGATGCGTTATCCAATTCTTTGTTCAGGGGTACCATATTCCTATTGTCTATCTTATCCCTATGAAAGATATACTCGTTAAATGTCACAAAAATTCCCCATTCCGGCCTATTAGCAGGATAGCCCCTCAATAGTGAAAAAGGAAAATGGTATCTTTTTACCACCAGGACACGCCACACACACCAGCACACATCCGCGTTGCCCATACACTGCACCCTGCCCAGGGGTGTACCCTGGGCCTACCATAGGTGTGTCCTATGTACAAACTGCACACAGGCACTGCGGTGGCAGGCCTGAGGCATCTTTTCCGGGATACCCATGTGGGTGGCACAATCAACGCTGCAAGCCTACTAGTAGCTATTTATTTACCAGCTCTGGCACAATCAGTGCACTTCACTAGGGATCTACTAACAAAACCACTAAGCCAATCAGGGGGAACCTAGCACAATATCTATTTACACAGAAAGCACTCGCACTGTGACACTGATCTGCAGTGGCAAAATACCCAAAGCATCTAAGCTACCAAAAACGGAAACCAGCACAGCATCAAAATATAGTGGGTAGAGGCAAAAAGGTCAGGGGAAACCACGCCAAGGATGCCATGTCTAACACCATGCAACTGTACTGCCCTGCAACTTTGCTGTGTCTAAAACTTGTAATTTTAAACTTTGTATAGATGCCCTGTCTTTCTGCATGGTCCTAAAAGGCGCAGCGGAGCCTATATGTCTTACCAGCCAATGCTATTCCAAACAAAGACCTATCATATATATTCTATAAGCAATACTGCCAAAGAATGCGCTTAGATCAGCGACAGAAAAAAATATTGAGCAGCAAAAGAAGCATAATAATAGCCAGAGCAGCAGACAACTGGAGGGCCACGTTTTTATTTTTCCTTTGAACTGCAACAACCAGAACAGCCTGAACATCACAGCAGGAATAGAAACAGCAGAAAGAAAAGGACAGCATTTGCAAACTGACATTTCTGAAAACAATGCTATGGCTGTCTCCTGCTGGGCCCCTCTAAACTGTACATACGCATTTAACTCACTTTTCATTCCCTGCTAACAATTTTCCTGAGCAAACCCTCTCTGTACCATCATATATATATATTTTTTTTTTAAACACTTTCTACTTCATTCCTTGTCCAACACTATAGTACCCATCATCCTTCAGAATACCTTCTATCAACTTTCTTTGAAAACAAACTAACATTTACTGTATGTGCACACTAATCTGATCAGAAAACATTAATCCAATAACCAACTGAGTCACAAAGAATCTCATGCCACTGGCTCCAGGACATTCTATCCCACAGTGTTGTGGAAACTCTAAATACACACTTTCACAAAACTCATGAACCAAATCTTTTAACTCCTGCATTGTTCTTTCAAGCTGTACACAACTAACATCTTTTGCTGGCACTCTGCCCTTCAGGAGAGGCTGGCTCCGCGCTGTGCATCTCTGCCTGTCTGTGTGAGGAGCTGGGCATGAACCCCCACCTTCTCTTGTCTGCTGCTTTGCTCTGAGTCTCCCTGCTGGATGAGCCCCCTCCTTGGGAATTCCTCTCTTATCACACCGAAGGCCATAGCAAACCTGCCACACACTGAATTCACAAGCTCTGTCTTTCAATTTTGAAAATCCTTTTATTCAGCATAAAGACACACTACACTGCCCGGAGTGCTTGAAACACTTTTTCCCAATTAAATACAAGTTCTATTGTGGGCAAATCTAAATGAAACACACCCACTCAAATCAATCATATGTTAACTTCTGAGCATTGCACCGGATTTATACGTGCCAATTTTCAGAATGCAGTTCGTGTCTGAAGCTGGAAAGCTCTAAATACCCACACACTGCTCCCTTTCCATAATTTCTTTGTAGAACTCCTGCCTCCCCCCTTTCATGGAGAGACCGAACACATTCAGTGCCACTGAATTACGAGCTTGTATTTCACCTCTCCTTACTGCACCTTTAGAATGCGTGTCTGGTCAGCATAAATATACATTACCTTGAAGCGTCCCAACACTGTTTTCAATTTAAATGTGCATCCCTTTTTTACATTTTTCTCATGTTGTACTCTTCCTATGTCAAAACAAATGTACATTCTTGGTAGTATTTCTGATCAAACTATATTTTTATTTATTCTTCAAAATTTAAAGTGTCATCAGGAGGCGCCAGCTAACCTCCTTCCAATGGGCATCTGCAGAACACAATGGGCCTGATTCACAGAACTAACTTACGTCAAAAACGTAAAGTTAGTACTTTTGGTATTCACAGAATACACTTACTCATTTTGGTATTCACAGAATGAACTTACTCATTTCGGTATTCACAGAAGTTAGTAGTCCTAACTTTAGGACTCCTAAATGCCTTCTGTGAATACCGAAAGTCTTAAAGTTAGGATTTTTCTCAGTTTAGGAGTAGTAAAGTTAGGACTCCTAACTTTAGGACTCCTAAACTGAGAAAAATCCTAACTTTAAGACTTTCGGTATTCACAGAAGGCATTTAGGAGTCCTAAAGTTAGGACTACTAACTTCTGTGAATACCGAAATGAGTAAGTTCATTCTGTGAATACCAAAATGAGTAAGTGTATTCTGTGAATATCAAAAAGTACTAACTTTACGTTTTTGACGTAAGTTAGTTCTGTGAATCAGGCCCAATGACAACAAGAGACCAAATCAAGCTCATTGCAGACATTGTCAAGAAGGGGCCACACTCATCATTTTGCCTGGCAAAGGAAATTGCAAGTACTTTTCCCAAAGGCGGTCCTCAGACCGTGTCAAACAAAAACCCCTCACAACACAGCTTGCTGAGGCAAGGCATCCTTACCTCCACACGAAAAGCAGTCGCTACTCACTCAAACAAGCATTTCACAAGCACCACCACCGACGTCGGTCCACAAACCTCATAGCACCCAAAACAATAATCAAACCACAAATCAGCCCGGAGACTGCATCAGAACAAAACAGTCCAAACACTGCACCAAGACAAGAAGACAGTCAGGAGACTGTACCAAGTTCAAGAAGACAGGCTCTAGCCCCAGACCTTTTCAAGAGAAAAAAACCAAATTACCAGTTGGCCTGGCAGATTGTTCACAAACACTCTGAGGCCGATTCCGATCTCGGCCGGTAGGGCTCCGAATCGGATTCGGCTTTACCGGATCCGATTCGGACGCCCTGTTTCCGACCGAGTCGGACGTGCGTCCGGGCGAACGAGTACGATGCGAACGTACGCGAAATCTCCGACCGACTTGTTCGCAGGACCCAACCGCTCCGACCGACTCGCACAGACACGACTCGCACCGCGCATTGGAGACGTTCCCTGGCCGGGTAAGTACGATGCGCGCCGCAAGCAGTCCGATCGACTCGCGCCGTCTGGCTCAAAAGTACAGTCGGAGCCGCACTTTGGGGGTCCGTGTCGGACCCCCCTGTACGCCTAGTCGCGCGAGTCGCACACAGGGGGGACCCATGGGTCCCCCCTACCTGTGCGTGTACGGCACGACCCGCTTCGACACGTACCCGCTATAGGGGGCGCCCTTGTTCGCCTCGCACCCATTGAGTCAATGGGAGCCCGCGTACGCGTTGTACGACCGGCTCCCATTGACTTTAATGGGAGTCCGACCGAATCGAGTCCGATAGCATGCGGACGCATCGTACTCGTTCGGTCGGACTGCTAGGGTCCGA
The DNA here is from genome assembly GCA_963921515.1 of Calotriton arnoldi. Taxonomy (NCBI): domain Eukaryota; kingdom Metazoa; phylum Chordata; class Amphibia; order Caudata; family Salamandridae; genus Calotriton; species Calotriton arnoldi. The sequence continues at coordinate 51,634 of CAWUFW010016862.1, forward strand.
TTCGGTCGGAAATCTCTCCGGGTCCGGCTCGGTCGGAGAGATTTCCTGCCCGAATTGGAATCGACCCCTCTGTGTCTTTCAGAAAGGGTCCACAAACCCACCAAGTTCAAACCAAGACAGCCCAAAAGACCGTACCAAGACACAGCCCGTCGGCTTGTGCCGTTCAAGCAAGGCAGTCTGAAAACTGCACCAAGACAGTCAGGAGACTGTATCAAGACACAGTCCGCAGGCTCGTGTCGTTCAAGAATGGCGCCATTTTTCCAAGAATCAAATCACTCACCTGGTGCACTCAGGTCGAGTCAAATTATTCTCCACTGCCGACTCTTCAGACCCAAACGGTCAACTCCAAGGTTTCGCCTTCTCAGGACCCCAGCCGGTGATCACCAGAAGAGGAGACGCCCGATCAGCCGGGCAGGGCAGCTGCGAGAACCAAGCTCGGTCTTGTGTGGGGTACCCCAATCCGCCCGACCAAGCGCACCCCCGACCCTGCACATCACCTTGCGGGGTCCCTGTTAGGGCACCATCTGAAGGACTTGGCACTTAGGGGCCACGCGGGTTGCTCACAACCACCTGCTATGCCTTCCCAAGAATGAAGAGTCGGTCAGACAGTAGCGAATACAAGCAATTAGTTTTATTATCAATACTCTGCAGAGGAGTCCATCATGACCTGCACCCTAAGATATCTGCCGAGGGACTGACTTCCCCAGGCATAGAAGTAACAATTATACATTTCAGCAGGAGCACAAGACACACCCACCCAGTAACTTTCCACAGAAGGCAGCAAGAGACAAAGGGGGCACACAAGGATGAGCTAAGAGTCTGAGACCGGGCACACACTATCTCTCTCTGGCAAGGTCATTCATCTGTGCCTGTAGCTGAGCCAGAGGAAGCAGGCTTCATCTCATGGGAAAGGTATGCAGAAGTACAAACAATATATTCATTAGTACAGCGAGGCCCAACCTTAGGAGAAAATGCACCCCAGCAGCTTTCTGCTGAAGCAAGCAGTACATATAATGAAGCTTAGTCCAGTCACAGTCTAATATGGATTGCGAAATACAAAATGGAGCCACAGGCGCTAACTTAAGCCTGCATTCTTTTAGGACAGCTCAGTGGGTTACCTACAAATGTGGCAGCTGCTACTAACTTAGCCTTATAATGCTAACCTAATATAACACAGTGCAAGAATAACACAGCTAGGGGATTTTCAGACTAACAGACCAGACCGACGATTAGGATGCGACTGAACACTGTTCGGTAGCATTCCTATACTTTACAATGGGAGCATGTATTCCGGCCGGAATGCATGCTCCCATTGTAAAGTAGGATGTGCACCTCAAGGTGCCTGCCACAGGTTGCAGGGATCAACAGGGGGCACCTGGTGCCCCCTTGGGCTCCAATCGGAGGCCATGCACCCATGGGGTCCCTGCTGGGGGCCCCCAAAGTCGAGTTCCGACAGCCTTTCTCTGTTGAAAAAACCATTACAGAAAGGCTGCCGAAACCCAACATCGTAATCCCAAGGGCGGAAAGAGCCGTCCTTGGAATTACTGGCTGCATTCCGACTGTCAGATGGGCTCTCCGAGCCCATCGGAAGCCAGTCGGAATGACCGGTCGGATTCTTTTCCGACCGCCTCTATTGTAATGAGGCATGCGGAAAGGAATCCGACCAGCAAATTACGATGCTGTCGGAAAGGCTCAACCGACGGTCGGAGCTTTTCCGACAGCATTGTAATCGGCCCCTAAATGTACAAAAAATCTTTAAACAACACTATGGGCCTCATTACAATGTCGGTCTGATTGACCGTCCGACTGCTGAGGCATTGGTTCAATTCCGACTGCCAAGTCCATGGATTCTCTCCTCGCCGTATTACGATGCAACCGCTGCTACCTTGGTGGTCGCAGCCTCAGCGGAGTACATATCCTGAACATGTTGCCGCAAATGTGTACAAAACTCACAGAAAACATGTGAATTGTACACACAAGCATGACATATGTGGGGATATGCCTTGTGCACCCTGTACCCCTTTGCTGGAGTGTGGGAGCATGTGCACAGTCCAGGCAATAGGTATACGTACTGCAGTAGTAATTACCTGGATTACGGCACCCACAGGATCATAGTCATCATGATTCAGCTGCCCAGGTGTAGAGCGGACCTGGAGGAAAGGATCCACGTCAGAGACTGTGGGAGAGAAGCGGATTGGGTATGCACCCCAAAACCTTTGTTTCCGACAACTTGAGGCAGCTGGTCGGACCGCTGCTGTTGGGTCATCAGAAATGCACATTGTAATCCAGACGGTCGTCGGAGATGCCTGTACTGGCCTATGGATGTCGTCTTTCTGTCCAAGTCAGCGTTTTTTCAGCGGTCGGTTGGAGTGCAAGATGCATGCATCGTAATACGGCGGATGGAGCGACCGCTTCCGATGAGGCCTTCGGCGGTCCGACCACCTTCGACAGGACCACGGAAGCTGGTCCGACAGGCATCCTAATCAGGCCCTAAAACTAACTTCTAGACTCCTACATCCGTTCCGACAGAGTGCAGCACCTTACTGTGACATGGATCCTGAAAAATAGACTGGAAAAGACACAGATATACTACATAATAGAAGGCAAAAGTAAAAATAAATGGTTGCTACACGAAAAAAAAGACTATCTCCCTATAGAAATGAAAGGGAAATAATTTTAAATTGTTGAAAAATGCATTAAAAAATATAACAAATTAAACCTGTAAAACATGTCCAAAACTGTTGTAAAAATGTTACAAAATTGTAAAGTATACATCAAAAAATAGTACAAAATATATACAAATAATCAATGTATACTGAAAAACATTTAAGTTAAAATGATGTTGAGAATATGTACCTAAAACAACTTAAGAAATGTTAAAAAAAATTAAACAATAGGAAAAAGTGGAAAATGTACAACTTACAATACTATTAAATATGGTATACATTTTATGTGATAATACACATTTATTCAAAATATTTTATTTATCTATATATAAAAGTTTATTTTTAAGTTGAAATATATAAGTTTATAACTGTAAAAATATACATTTAACAAACTTTGAAGACAAAATTATTCTTTATTCTAAAAAAATAAAATTATTATTATTTATCACAGTTATCTTTTCATTAAATTTTTAAACACCAACAGCACTAATTAAATAACATGAACTATTTCTACTACAGTCAAATACAATTTAAAGAAAGGGTTTCACACTACAATCTTGAAAATAAGTTATCACACTCCAGCGTAAACCATTTGTAAGAAAGTATTGGACACTAAGGGCTGACATTTACTATTCCCACTCCAATCCATACCAATTTAGGGAAGATATTAGACACTAAGGGGTGACATTTACTATTCCCACTCCAATCTATTCCAATTTAGGGAAGGATTTGGACAGTAAAGGGGGGTAAATTTACTATTTCCGCTGCAATCTAAAACATTTTATGCAAGGTGCTACACACTAAAATGTTTATATACACAGTCAATACTCCATACTCACTCATAATGTTTAATCTATACAATAAAATAAAAATTACTTAAAAAACAAACTAACCAAAACTTCAAACCTATATATATTCATAATGAAATATTAACATATAACTTTGAACTATAAAATACAAAATTGAATCTTAATCCAAAATTAGCAATAATAAAATTAATAACATACAAAACCAATTTTTAAAATATATTTTTGAAACATTTAATTTATGACATTATAATTTCCAACATAAAATAACTTAAAATACTTTCATTTTTCTATAGTTTTCACAAAAATTATAAGATTTAATTTTTCTTCTTAGAAAATGTTTTATATTTTTAATTTGTAAACTTTCTTTGTAAATTGAATATATCTTTTTAAAATGTACAATTACATAATTATTTTTTAATTTTAATATAATTAATATATATTCTAATTGATTCTAAATTATTATTTCTAAAAATAATTAAAGCAACAAAATAAATTGAAACAATTAACAATATTAATTTGCATATCATTAAAACAAATCACATTATGTTTACATTGAAATATCCACTTTTTAAAAGTCTCCCCACTCTTATCCCCTAAAAGCCAATATCCTGCTGCTAAAAAAACAAAACAAAAAAACATTATATTTAGACATTAATACAACTAAAAATACAAATTTAAAAAATGCCATAATTAATAAATTGTCTTACTAAAAATTAGAAAGTTCGTAAACATGTAAAATCAAGCACGCTTCAAGAAATTACATACAAAATAACACTTACAAATGATATTGGATACAACAATATTTTCTAAATCGATATTGGTTACAATTAAATTAAAAACAACACTTACCTTTGATCTTACTGTCGATGATAATTTTGACATCCCAATGTTCTTGACATGATATTTTTGTATCATAATATTTTTTATTTGATATTTGCTCCTAACGATGATTCAATTTTATAATTATTTAAAAATGTATTTTGAAATGTTTCATTATTTTATCATTAAAATACTCAGCAACCAAACCACCTATACGATCCACAATCCATTAAAAATGTTAAAATATCAAAAGCAATTGCATTCTAAAAAATAACACATAAAAGACACATATTTATATGAAACAATACAGAAAGAAATATTAACATTTCAACATTATTGCTAATTATTAAATACTGCAATATTTTAGTAAACAGTAGTCTAAACAATGATGCTATTAATAAACACAAAAAAATATATACTTGACTTTGATATTACCACAATATTTTTTAAATCACCATATTATACCATGATATTGAGATCCAAAGACATTTCGAACTTGATAGTCAGTTACCATACCACCATAGGATGTGTCTTATTCCTCAGCAGCTTCGTTCAGATTTCCTCCTGCCTTACATTGCTTTTCCCTTCTCTCTATTTTCTGTCTGTAGCCTGCAGTCAGGTGCAGCTCTTGATCTGCTCCCTCTTTGATTTACGTGTTGTTTATCCTTGTGTTCTTGCTACCATTTCCATTTATTTATTGTTTTCCATCCATGTTTTCTCATCTAGTTGTCCCTTTGCTTATTTCCTATGTTTGTGTCTCGAGCCCAGAATTTGCTTCCCAATCTCCTTGTTTTTTGCTTCCTCTTTTGTATGCTCATTGCTTGTTTTTCACCTCTTGATGGTCTCTAGTTGACCCTGCAGTCCCTGTATCTTTCTTGATAAAGATTGTAGTCTCTTTGTGCTTGTCCTGACGTTTTTAGTCTCTAGCTTTGTCCTGCCAAGCTTGTTACAGTTTCTAGTATCCTTGTTTTGCTTTTTCTAGGTTTTTACATTGATGCCTTTGTATATTTACTACACTTCTTGGTTGTTTGGGCTTGCCCTGTTCCATTTGGTCTCTAATTTGGGGTCTAATTCTCATTCTTGTGTTCCAATTTCTTCTGCCTTTTGTGTACTTGTTTACTAAGAGCTATTTTTTCTCTACTGCTAACAATGTTCTCCTTTTGCACTCTTAGCATCAGGTGCACTAAAAGACTGGTCGCAAAAACTGGCCACAAATTTTACATGAACTTGTCTCAATCAGTCTTTATTTTTCAATGACACCTATGTACTAATAAGTCAAAGTTTCCAGTCACTGGGAGTTGCAGGAAAGCCTACCTAATTAATATTAATTAGGCAGGTTGCTGTCCGTGTTCCTTTATAATTAGCTACAAACACAGGGATGATGACATGCAAGGAACAGCAGACCACCATCCCTTTGTTTTCATTACCTTATGGGAAACATTATTTTAAAGCGACCCATGTCCCTTAAAGGAACTGGTGCTGCTATAAAAAAAAAAGGAAAACCCCGAGGGCCAAGGGGGGAGCAAGCAGTGAATTCCTAGACCACTGTCTGGTTTCGGCGAGGCTGCTGACACAATTCGCAAAATGGTGGCCCATGGGGACACCTACCCCTTTGAGAATCAATTACCACCTTCTTTAAGGTGTCAGTAACTGATCAATGGTTTGTGACCGCATCTGCGATTGAAAACCATTGATACATATCATACTGGATAACAATTAGGAGGGGACCCCAATTTCACACCCCATCTTATTTGCTATTCAGTATGAGTCACGCAAAACAGGTTTAAGATACCAAAAAGACATTTTTCAATTGCAAATGCTGTGTCTTTTATGTTATGTAATAGCAAGGGCTGGTATATGATGGTGATACCTTGGAACATAATGGCAATGTCAGCATGTGATTGGAATTTTTGAGCATTTGATGACATTGGCTCACCTGAGACAGGTATATTTGAGCACATACCAACAATAACTGGCATGTGAAGAGGGTATTTGGCCACATGGTTCTATTGACAGCCATCTGAAACAGATAATGGGGTACCTGCTGGCTATCAGTGGCAGTGCCAGCTTTAGAGCGGTGCGACTGGTGCCACCGCACCAGGTGCCAAGCTCAGATGGGCACTGCATATTGAACTATATTATGGAGTTAAAGACACCTGCTGTAGAGTTCCTTGTGTGCCCATGAATATCCGATGATAATAAAAAATGTCAAGATAACTGGTGATTAATGTACTTGCTGCAGAGATCTGAGGTTTGTCTAGTTTCAGTTTTGACTCAGAATGTAACACAGAAGGTTAATGTGCCTCCTGCAAAGCACATCATAAAACATACAGAATTTTATTTTATATAGTTAACTCAGTGGGTTACTCTTTTGTCACAGGGAACCTTTTGTTACTTGCAGTTCATAAGTTACAATGCTAACACAGAACAGTGAGCTATGAACTGGCATCAAAGAGCTGCATGCAAACTTCAAGGCTTAAATATGGAACCGCATGTCTTTTTTCCCAAATTTGTTGTTATTCTAAAATTACTAACAAGGGTTCCTTTCAATAGTAATGCATTTCCATTAATAAAGACAACCCCGACTACTGTGCTACATTTTAAATCCTGAGTTTGTGTTTCTCTAGAGCAAGTACTCTTATCATATAATGCCTACCAGTATGGATGACATGTGACTACTGCACCTTGTAGTCTTCATTGCCTTATGTAGCAACTCCTATACATTGATTTACATGCATATGATTAATTGTCTGTGCATAATGTTTGGAATGAAAGCACTTTGACTCCTTACATTAGAATGAGAAGCGCAATAAAAGAAATTAAATAAATGTAAACGAGTGGGCTACGGACAGATGATGGTTGTTGGGGGTGGTAGAGAGAATCCTTGGAGAAGGTGGTCATTGAGGGCGGAAGAGGGAGTGAACAAAGAGTGTCGCACCAGGTGCCACCAGCAGTAAGACTGGCCCTGGTCACTGGAATATGTCATGGAGATAATGGAAAATCCAGATTTTGAATGCTGTATGGTGGACACATTTGTAGATGTGTCCATTTGAAATACTGTACACAGTAGCACAGTGGGCTGTAAGAAGAAAGGCAGTGAATTGGTAACTTGAAAAGATGGTGAAGATGATTCTTAATGAATGTACCCAAATGGTAACAGTGATGTACGTGCAATTATATACAATCTACATGTTTCCATTGTTACACAAGGCTAACAGAGGTAAAGAGGTAAAGAACATGGAGACCAATCTAAGGGTGCATAAGATTAAGGAGTGGAATTTAAGTGTTGACATAAATGCAAAAAAGGATAGTTGGGCTCAAAGTTGACTGAGAGGGCTCTTAAGACATGGTTATTCTCCTTATAGTTATCTTTTTTTGGACTATGAGCTGGTGTTTCCGGACGGTGATCTATAGCGCCTCGATGCATTTTGGTAATTGCTGAGCTTTATAAATTTAAAATAAAAAAAATCAGAAGAGCTGTCCAAGGGAAGACCTCCAGACTGTGCACAAGGACTGAATCTGGAAGAAGCATAGAGTACTTGGTGGAAGGGTAAGAGTTTGAGGTTTGTGTATGACAGCACGCATGAAGAAATAGAGAAGTAACGGGATATCCTGACACAAAGTGCATTGAAGAACCGGTTGACAATAGTAAACAGAGTTCTGATGTGTCCGAACTCCAGCCATCTTGGTGTAAGCCTGGGACAGTGGATGTGTGGCTGATAAGATTCATGTTCAAGTGGTGAAGATGATTTTGTTCAGCAGAGAAGGAATATAGTAGAAGGTTGGCTATGAGGGTGTTGCAATAGATCAGGTTATTCTTGACCAGCAACATCATCAGCTGTATCAAAGGGAAATTGCCAGATAATGTCTTATCTTTTGATAGCTGGAATATGGATGCCAGATCAGTGCAGATGAGAATAGATGGCTTCATCAAGCAGAAGTTGGATTAAAAGCTGAGCTTCCTGTTGGAGGCAGAGGTAATAAATATGTCAGGGGCAATAGATGAGATTGACAAGATATCAGAGGCAAATTGTGGGGAGGGGCAGTAGATGTTTTCCATCTAAAATGAGTTGATCAAAAATGGTTGGAGGGCTGTCTAATGCCTGGTGACTAGGATCCAGTGCAAGATTCTGATCCGTGTGGAGAAGAGGGATGCAAATGAGCATGGAGCTGCATGTGTGATGTTACAGAAAGTATAGAGAGAATCAAAAGATGAATGAAGTGTTGAAAGAGAGTCAAAAATTGAAGCAACCTTGTGGTGGCAATGCTCGATGTAAGGGATGACAGAGTCAGGTGCAAGTTATATTTATTTACTGAGACTAAGGAGATGGAGATATGTGGGGTAATTGATTGGCATGTGAAAGGAAAGGCCTGGGTACATGTGACAATGTCTGGCACATAATGGGGGATTCATAGGCAGGTAAAATCAATGTCAAACAACAGGGTTATCTGGAAACATGATCACAATTACCATCACATTGTGGGGTTACTGGGGCAAATGGGGATTATAACATGTCATATGATTGAGCACCTGAGTACATCATGGCAAAGACATTAGTAATAGAGGGGTATATGGTAGTATGCAAAGGACTGGAAAATTATTAGGAACTTGGATACATGGTAACCATGACTATCATATAGGGAGGATACCTGAGCACATGATGCCAATAACATGCCTATAGTAGGGGTATCCAGCCATGTGATGGCAATAACAGGTATGTATATTTACTAAACAAGAAGCATACTTGCCAGACCTACTTATTTAGGCAGTAGGCTATCAAGTTTTAGGAAATTTTACCATTTACAGATTTCAAATGACATGCCTATGGCCTTTCCAATGACATCTATTGGTATGTATTTGGGTTCATATTGCCTTCTCTCGGAGCCTGCACACATATGTTGTAATCTCCTCTAAAATGTAAACATGAAGGTTTGCACAGCTAGAGGCGCGGTGGTCTGACAGACACTGATCTGACTTAAGTCCTATAGGGTCTGTCTCTGTCAGACTGCCTTACCATTATGCTTGTCGAAAATGGAGTCACTGATGTGAGCTCTATGGAGCATCAGCACATACGTTGCTTCACAATGACCAAGCAGCACGGGCACTTAAACCAATAAAGCACGGTACAGGGTACAGTGCCCAGAAGATGGGAAGGCTCCTTGAAGCCCTGTTGCTGGTGAGAGACAGCTGTAGTTAAATTCATTTTTATAATTAATTTTATTTTCAACACAGAATCATCCACTATTTGGTCCGCTATTATAAGGGAAGGGGCAGCCAAACTGCAGTTAATGAGTGGGTATGGTTGGGAGGAAGTGAGTGACTCCCTGAGAGCAGAGGGAAAGGGTGGAGGAGGGGCTGTGGAGAGGGAAAGAAGAAACCTTGAGAGAAGCAAAAAGAGGAAAGAGGAGGGGAGGATGGAAGAGTAGCAAAAGGGAGATAGAGAAATAAAAGATAGCGAGTGCAATCAAGATACTGAAGAACAAAAAGGAGGAAGAAAGTAGTGAGGTGGAGATCAGTCAAAAGAAGGGTAGAGGAGACCTACTCAAAATCGAGAGCAGTGCTGGCGGGACTCCAAAGATGGGAAAATAAAGCCAGAACTGGAAGTGGAGGTTGGACAGCAGAGACAGAGCAATGAGGAAAGTGGACAGGGTAGGAGACAACAGGACCAAAAGATGGAGAAAAGGAATTTGGGAGTAGGAGAAAATAAATAGGAGATGAAATGAGAGAGTTTGAGAGAGAGATAAAAAGAGAACTGGAGGGAGTGAGTGAGCACTAAAAGCAGGGGGCCAGGCTGGCAGGACTGTGAAGAGGGCAGAAATTACAATGTGAAGAGAAGAGTAGAGGAGAGACTGTGAAAGTCTAAGGGAATTTGAGGTAGTATGAAAGGAGAAAGAAAGATGGAGAGATATGTATAAGGAGAGAGGGGAGAACAAGAAGAGAGGGTAAGAGGGTATAAGTGAAATGGAACGCGTGGTAACGTCACAGTCGTGGTACTGACTGCGTTGTAAAGGAACTACATTGTAATGCCTGCGTTGTAATAGATGTTTCCCCTGGGCGTCACAGAGATCAACCATTCATATTGCGTGTGCGGCTGAGGACATCATCGGCATTTGACTCTTGCTAGATCTGGTGCTTTGCTAATTTTTTTCCTTTGCAGAATGCAGCGCTGCAAATTTTTACACAGCTGTCTGTTGCATAAAGAACAGTAGTCACAGAATGTGGTTTATTACTTTAAACTCATTAACACGTCTTCTTACATTGTTTGAGTCGGTTATTCCGCATTCTACCACAAGAGGGCGCATCATTACATCAGCCGCTTTACTAAAACATATGCAACTTGAAATTGCAATTTCCCAAGTGAAACTTCTTAATTTAGCGATGCACCCGCCAAGCCATACTAAAAGGGAAATATTAAGTTTAGCCTAAATATATTATGGGGTGTTTCCAAATAAAAAAGAGCCGCTTTCATACTTGTGAAGGGTCAATTGCCGGTTGACTCTCTTTTAAGTTAAAATAATTTATTAAAAATGTCATACGAAAACAAAGGTCTTTTCTCTTGCATTTCAATGCTACATTTTTTATTCATGCAACAGTTCTTCGCAAAGCCACCAAAACCATAGGGCCGTGGTGCCCATATTAGAGCGGAAAAGAACTTCCTTTACATCAGCTAATTGCGATTCCGCTCCCAGAACATTCTGACATGATTTAAAAACCCATTTTTATACCCTTCACCTAATATGTTACCTTAAGGGACCAACGAAGTAAAGTGGAAGATTAAAACTTGCAGATAAAGCTGCGGAATTTGTTCATCAAAAATACAGAAAAGCATTTACCGTTTCCTAAACAATACATTACATCTATAAATTCAGTAGAGTGAGTCACTGTCATTTAAAATTTCTAATTGCAATTTCGATAACTGCAGACCTGTAGATCCGCCACACCATTTACGACAAAATAAAGAACCATATTTAGTAACAAACATTTACAATGCAATGGTCTCGCATTTGTGAGAGTTAGAGTCATTGGTGTTGTAAATGAAAATGTCTTTTACCCATGTGTTTAGGATTGGAGTGGAGTGGATGAATGTGGTGTGAAATGGAACTATGTGGGTCGGATTGGAATTGTTAGTTGTGAAATTGTGTGCAGTGTGGAGTGGATTTGTTTCGTGGAATTATGTGGCATGGTGTGTAGTGGAAATATGTGGATAGTAGTTATGCGGTATTGAGTGTACTGAAATTATGTGGAGTGGGATTGTGTGTTAGAGTGTAATTATGTGGAATGGCATTTTGTGAAGTGGATGGTTGTATCTGCAAAACAAAAAAAGTACTTATGTAAGTGCCAGTGAATTAACCATGGCCCGAAGGTAACAGACGTGTGGCAAAGTGAACCCAACTACCGATGAAATGTGGGAACTCCGGCTGAAACAGAAGGAAGCTAAAGACAATAATGTGCCCCTGAAAACTAAATGCAGGTGAAATAAGTTGACGGACAATAACGTGAGCGCGTGTGAAAACTAAAACAGACTAACCGCATGCAGAATAAGGCAAGTGAAAAACAGAAAAACAAAAAAACTATAAACCCTGGAGTGCGCTTTGTATTAAGGATTATGCCAGAGTTAAGTGGCTATTGCAATTCACAGAAAATAAGATCGCCTCATGAAAGCAAGACACATAGGGGCCGATTATGATATCGGTCGGAAAGCCTCCAGCCGCTAGTCGAAATCTTTCCAACCGCGGTCGAACGCTTTCCGACCGACACAGTCGGTTTGCGTTCTGACCACCAGATTGCGGTGTCGGCGGTCGGAACGTAAACCGGCCGGTCATTCTGTCTCGGTCCCGACCTGCTCACGGAGTCTTCCAGCCGGTCAGAAGTGCACCATAATCCCCAATGGACGGCGTTTCCATCGGGATTACAATGTCGGTTTCCCACAGCCTTTCTGTATCGCCCTTTCTTACACGGAAAGGCTGTCAGAGAGTGACTTTGGGGGCCCCTAGCAGGGCCCCCTTCACCCTGCGGCCTCCGGTTGGTAGTCGAGGGGGTACCTAGGGTACCCCCCTGTAAAACCCTGCACTGTGTGGCAAGCATGAGGTGCCTGCCACAGGGTACAGGGTTTTACACCCTCTCTTTCTCCATAGGAACGCCGACCCCATAGTCTCAAATTAAAATTGACATCGAAAGTAATAGTAGGGAAAAATCCTATCACTGTAGGAGGCTGCATGCCACTTAAACATTTTTCTTTAAGATGACACATTGAAAATCATCCAAGTTGCATACAAATAAAAAATGGTGATGATTGAGCTTACTGAAACAGATGTCTACCACGTGTGAATATCCGTGGTAAGGATGGCAATTAGTGCAATACATAATTTGTATGCATCAACAGTCAATGGGGGGGGGGGGTGATAAGGAAGTTCTCCACAGATGGATCATACTTAATTACGTTAATGTGTATTAATTACCCAATACCATATTTGCAAACTGTGAACGACACCCTCAATTTAGAATAAAGTTATTAACTAAACAAATGCAGATACTACAGCACATTTGAATGCATAGCAATCAAGTGTCACAGCTTTAAGCCTGGAACTGCTACATAAGATGGCTGTTGTCTTATGATCTTTCTTTGGTAGACCTCCCACCACGATATCATGTCACAATTAATTAAGAGCAATAATGCCAGCAGCTAAAGGGATTTTTTTCACACACAATTTATGGACAAATAAAGAGTCAAGTACCAGTGTCTGACGGACCAGGGCAAGAGCATAAGGAAAGAAACCTGTTGCCCCGTCAGTGTGCCTGGCCAGTGTGTCTGGCCAGCCCTAAACACTATCTGGATAACAAAACGAATAAAAGGTGTTAAAGAGGAAAGAAGGACTAAGAGGACACAGAGGGCAAGCAGGAAAACAGAAAAGGGACTACCATTTCGTTTTGTGGAGACAGAACAGGAAAATAAAGGCAGAAGAAATTGTCTGAAATCAGCCAAAAGAGGGGATATACAAGCACAAAACTAATGGGCGAGTGTAAGTGAGACGGGAAGAGAAGAAAAGTGGGCGCCATGCTGAAACAAGAACCGTGGCGCCTGTGTAGTTAAAAGTTCGGGAGGTGACATGGTTGAGGTTACATCTGTGATAATGGTTACAGAAACGCCCATTCCTGTGCCGCTAGGTGCATAGAGATGCTCTGACACTGGGGTCAACATCTATTCCCCGATGCCCACATTGCTGGGTAAACCTTGTGCAAATATAGATGTCCCTTGACGTTGTGGTATGTCCTTATGGAGGTATAATAGTAGAGCGTGCACTTCCCCCGAGTGCAACTACTTGTTGGGTTATTTATCCCTCATGTGTACGCATAATTAGTGAAGAGAGTAATGGTAGGTGATCCCATGGGCGTCATCATGCATGCTACGTCAGAATGTGGGGTGGGGACGCAGCAGTGTTTGCAAGGGAAAAATGAGTGAAAGAATGGCGGGAAACTTATACCTGTAAGCAGAGAGCTGCCAGCCGCTCCGCCGCGCTAAGAGAGAGGACACTGTGTCCGTGAGCGGCAGGTGTTTATATTAAGGCTGCAGAGGCTGAGGGAAAGTATGCAATGCCAAATAGTACCTTTAAGCAGAGAGCTGCTGTTCGAAATGGGATTTCTGGTTGGCTAGGGCATGCGCCTAAGTCAGGCAGAAACCACCACTCTAGTCAGGGCAAGGGAGTGAAACACTGAAGATAACCCCTGCTCACCCCCTTGGTAGCTTGGCAGAGCAGTCAGGCTTATCCCAGAGGCAATGTGTAAAGCATTTGCGCAACACACTCACTCAGCAGTGACACACTAGGCACAACACAAAAGAAACTCCACACAAGGTTATGTAAACAAATAGCCTTTGTATTATCCATAAAACACATTAGAACATAATCACATATATACACTGTGCCACCTGGCACTTGGCATGACTTTACAGGGATTATATACACCACAGGGCCAACCGGGCCACCGTCATAACATCACAACTCAGTTAGTGAAGGCAACCAGTAACTACTGGTAAGGGTACATTTAGCATGAACACATTATGCATAAACTATCAGTAGCAGTACTCAGCATAGCACCTTATGCAAGTTTCTTAGTCATCAGTGCACCTTAGTGCACACTAGCAGTGTGTACCCAGGAGGAACTCCCCAACACTAGCCAATAATTCCTTGGAGCCCAATTGCCCCCACCACGGTCAGTGCGCAGCTGCCTGCGACCAAGCGGCGCAGCTGCAACGATATAGTCAAATGCGGAAGTCACTGTGCCCCCAGGCACATTTTACTCACAGCGTTTTGGATGCTCCCGCTGCTGACGAAGAATGCCCCCGGAGCTTTGTATACCAAGTACGGGGGTGGGGCATACTCACACCTGGTCCCTGCCTCCCCTGAGCAGAGGAGAATGCTGCTGCCTGCGACCATGTGGCACAGCTGCGGAAAAATGCCCGGGATGAGCAATAAGGCCAGTCAGGGGCCTCCCACCCTGGCTCCTTAAACCGTGGCTGCCCACAACCATGCGGTGCAGCCGCTCAGCCAGGAAAAGTGACAGATGGGCAGCAGGACACGGAGCGAAGCCTCCGTCGGCCCCGCCCACAACCAGGCGTCCTTCGCCTGACTTGATGTTTCTCCATCTGGCCACGGAGAGGAGTCTCTGTCGGCTTCCTCGCCACGGCAACCACCAGCAGAGAGAGGGAGAGCTTCCTTCCCTCAGCTCTCTCCTCCTTCTTTTGGCCCACGAACGTTCTGGTAAATAGTGTCCATTGATGAGTAGAAAAAATACTCTGACAAAGCCAATGGACATAAACAAAAAAATCAGGAATAGCACCAACCAGATGTATGTCCAGGGGGGGATCAAAAAATTGTCTCTGAACCAGGATACAAAAACACTGAATTTGGACGGAACAAGTGATGAGGTGGAATCCGAGTCAAAGGAATAACGTGTTGGGCTCAGTGGCGTTGTTGGTAGGTGTGCCACCGACTCGTTGGCAGGGTAGGTATACTCAGACTCATCGTTGCAGGGGGAGTCCGGGTAGTCGAGTAAGCGATCAGGCAAATCTACCATCTCGATAGCAACATCAGTGACCGTTCGGGCCGGAGGGCCACAAACATTTGTCCGGGAAATGACAGGACAAGAGACCGCTGGTGTAACACTATTCAGGATCGGCCAGATGTTGTAGCTTGACATTTTCCACTGAGATGTATCTGTTCTCCTTGCGACCAGGAAGCGGTGGTAAGATGACTGTACGAGTTCCCTTCAAGCCAAGGACTGGAACTGGTGCACAATAAGAGGGGCCAAATTCTTCTCTCGAACCAGATCTCCAATCTTCGGAAGCCAACCGGAATCTGCAGCGCAGCGTCTGTGGCTGAAGGTAAATGTGCGATTGCAAGTTTGTCTCGGGCTTCTTGTAAGTCCTGTAACATAGTAGAATGGTTATCTACATCAAAGATGGCGGATTGCGCCGCCATGCCTAGACCATCAAGGTCGGACACAAACATTCGTATGCCAAAGAGCATTTCGTATGGGGTCCGCCCACCCAGAGGTCTTCTAGGGAGATTATTAAGTGCACGTTGTACGGTATACAAGTGGGCCAGCCAGTTCCTGCCAGTACCTAAGACTCTAGCTGTCAAGGATTGCTTTAAGTCACGGTTCATTCGTTCAACAATCGAGTTGCCCTCAGGCCGATATGGAGACGAAAATTTCACCCGCACCCCCAGTGAACCCATTGCGTCCTTGTAAGCCTTAGAGGCAAACGCCAGACCTTGGTCAGAATGGAAGGTGCCACAGGCGAAAATTCCCACAAAGACACGCAAATCCCTTATGACATTTTGAGCGTCAGCACTTCGTTGTGGCCAAACCCAGATGAAACGTGTGCACGAATCCACTGCCACTAAGATATATTTATAGGCAGTGTCTGAAGAAAATGGACCGCAGTGATCCAGGTAAACACACCCAAAAGGTCTGTTTGAAATGCAGAGCGGGGTCTGTGGTGGTCGTCTAACCGTGGAAGGCTTAATCTGCTAAACGTCACAAGAAAGCACATAAGTACGGGTTTGTTTGTATAAACCACGCCACCAGTAACGCTGCTGCAAGATGGAAACCGTCGCAGACACGCCAGCATGAGCCGAAGCCATGCCTTCGTGTGCGGCCATTATCAAGGAAAGTCTGCGGTCCGCGTTGGGGATCAGCCGATCACCAACGTCTGGAATCTTTACGTAAGGAGCCTGTTCGGGACCTATCTGATAAGAATATTTGGAAGGGAAACCCCTAGGGTAATTAGTACCTTCCTTTGTTACAGCAATAGCGGCTAAAATATCAGTATCTATTTTAGACATGGATGTTGTAACTGCTGCGACTGAGCACGTGACTACTGCTGATTTGGCAGCTTCGTCTGCCAAACCGTTACCGACAGCGTGTGCGCCCACACGCTGGTGGCCAAGAGTGTGAACCACCTGTGCGAGAGGCAGACGTTGTTTCAAATCGGCCACTCGAACCCAAAGCATTTTATGCTTAATTGTGCTACCTTTGGCGTCTCTGTAGTCGTTTTGCGACCAAAAGAACAGATTGTCATTGTAAGACTGAACACAGTAGTAAGAATCGCATACAATTAGAGTGGTCACATCAGGAGTAGCGAACTCAAGTGCTAGCACCAATGCGCGCAGCTCGTCCAATTGTACAGTACTATCTCCGAGTGCCTGAGCATGCACTACAGTTGATTTGAACTTACCGTTCACAAAGGTACCTGCAACAATAGCACACGCTGCTGAATAAGCATGCTTGGAACCCGTGGCTGGTTGTGCCGAACCATCGGTATAGATAATACATTCGTATTCCTCAAGTGGTAGCAAAGACAGAGGAGGAGGATGAACAAATTCATACTGTAAAAACTCCTGAGTCTGAAGAGAAGAATCAAAGATAAAAGTGACATCTGGAGACGTCAAAGATGTTGCCCATTGTATCCAACGGGGGTGCAAAGCTTTAGAGTTCGGAACACTTGCCTTTGTCACTGCCTCTTAATTTAACTGACAAACAGCAGTTCATGTCCAAGAAGGATGCAGCATACACTCTGTTACATATCGAGAAAATAGAGCCCTTACCGTTCTCTGTGGCGGAATTGGATTCTGCCGTGTGGCTAGTTCATGGGGTTATCGCCTTGACTTTTTCTTTGTTTGAATTTAGTTTGTGCATGAAACATTATCCTGTGGGCCATTTCCAGCCCTTGGGCAGTGCCTTCCTGCATGAACTTTGGTCCCTGCCTTTCATGTATAAATGCCTTAGAGACGGGAAGGAAGTTTTTCTCACGGGGGAGTCATGCGATTCAACTGTGGGTCATTCCCTTATTTGCAAACACATAAAATTGCACGGAGCTTGTAACGTTTCAGCTCTGAATCTTGCTTGTGTGTTAAAGGGTATTCCTGCTCCTGCTATTTCTCCTACTTTCACTGTGCTTGCTAATGGTAGCTATCTGCTTTGAATAACCAAGACTGCTGTGGCATGCTGGCCGGCATACCCTATATTGTTACTGTTTCACACAGGGTTGTCTGCTGCAAAAATTTGCTTTTTCCTCCCCCGCACGACATCATAGATAGTTCCGTTTGGCCTTCCATTCCTACTCTGAAGGCGGATTTCAATAAATTGAGCAGAATAAAGGCGCTATTATTGAACCAGGAGGTTATGCTCACATGCCCCCGGGAGACATTCATTCTCCAGGTGGCGAGTACCCACAGTGAAATACAGGCCCTTTTGAACACTAACCTCCCACAACATTTCGGTGAACTGATTCACCGTGTTTTTAATGCATCACGCACTGAAGGTCTGGTGCACTTTTTTAAAGTTGTGGGCTCTGGCCTTGTGACCTCTTTTCAGACTATTTTTGGTGTAATACAGGCTTTTATTCATTCCATTTTTTCCAGCGTCTTTGGTGGCTTTCCATTGATCCTCGCCTTAGCGGCTGGTATTCTGCTGTTGGTCTGTTTACTGCGAAATGGCTGCACCTCCTTGGGCCCTTCTCGACCCAGGTCGTCTCCAGATGCTCCGTGAACGCATCCTCGCTGGCTTCGGCATGCTGACATTGGCGACGCTCAGTGTGTCCTATAGACTTTCTTTTCGCTTTGCGTATTTCACTTGCGTGCAACCTGTGATGTCTTTCATCAGATGTCCTTTCTCATGGTCCTTGGATTATTGCCTCTCCAATACGTCTCTGTCTCGACCAGATTTTGTCCTGCTGGTGGGTCCCTTAGAGGCCCATGAACGGGACTGTTCCGGTGCAGGCTACATGGCGCGTGCGGCTGCACTGGGGATTTTGGCACAATGGGATATCTGGGCGGCTGCTCAGAATCTCCTACAACAAAGTTATATTGAGTACCACGCAAGTTGTCCCGCAATGCTATTCGCTGCTCCCTCATGCGAGGATCATGACTGCAGCTTTGATTTATTGGACTTGATGGCGTCGCTTTTATTCCGACGATTCCAATGATGTCCTCTTGGAAGGTGTGGCGTTTTTCTGCACTTACACTCTGTTGGATTGACAGGGCCTTCGTTTTCTGCGACCTGCCTCGCTGGATTATTTTTACCTCTACAATTGTTTTTACATCTCCCATTCGTTGTCCTTCATGGGGACTGCTCCACAACAGACATTTCTGTTCTGCTCCGTCTATTTGAACTCTGTCTTCGTCCTATGTCTTGGCCGATGGACTGCCCAGGGGAGGGTGTCTTGTGGTTTTTGGCCTCCTGGTCTGCCTTGCTACGTTGCCTTAGGCCTGGTTGCCATGATACCTTTCTGTGCACGTTACTTTGTGCCGTTGTTTTTCCAGCCTCTGCTTCTGCCCGGCTATTTCAGAACTGTCTGCATATCTGTCTTTCACCTTTTCTCCTGTTCCCTTTGGGCTACATCTGCACAACATGTACAAGGTCGAAAAACAACGTTCCTTGTTCTTGCTGATCTGGCCAGTCCCTCGCACTTAGCCATAACACTATGTACAGCTGCCCTGGAGAAATTCGTGTGCTTTTAATATTGTGATTTCACGGTTAGAGACACTTGGAGAAAAACCTTTCCAGAGAGAAGAGCTGTACTTGTCTGATGATGTAAATCTTGCATCTAGATATTGAGGTATGGGGGTTCGCTAGACAAAGCCCAGAGGTCTTCTGTTTTTATAATAAACTAGCTTCTAGCACGGGGAGGGTGGTAAGGTCATTTAGCCCTATATCCACTGCTTTATGAAATGCTTTCCTCGTTTGTATTCTATGGAGTTGTAACTATGCTGATTATATTATCCTTATGCATTATGCTGATAGTACTGGCACGTGTACTGTATCTTAGAGCACGGTCGTTGAAATAAACGTTTTAAACTATACAGTGTCTCTTCTTACGCGCGTTGTGGACAGGCATGGGTGAGTTATGAAAGGGTGTTCTTGCTACTGCGAGTCCTGAGAGAGAGATACTGTGTTCTGGGTTGTCTAATCATTGGTAGCATTGTTGCTAATGAGACGCTACAGCTAGTCGGGTTGGGGTTTTAGGTGCTAAGGTTTATGGTTGGCTCACCACTATATTCCGAGGTCCTATTATCCTGTGCATAGCTCTGTGTATGTGCAGAATCCCTACAACACTACATAAGATGGCTGTTGTCTTATGATCTTTCTTTGGTAGACCTCCCACCACGATATCATGTCACAATTAATTAAGAGCAATAATGCCAGCAGCTAAAGGGATTTTTTTCACACACAATTTATGGACAAATAAAGAGTCAAGTACCAGTGTGTGACGGACCAGGGCAAGAGCATAAGGAAAGAAACCTGTTGCCCCGTCAGTGTGCCTGGCCAGTGTGTCTGGCCAGCCCTAAACACTATCTGGATAACAAAACGAATAAAAGGTGTTAAAGAGGAAAGAAGGACTAAGAGGACACAGAGGGCAAGCAGGAAAACAGAAAAGGGACGTCCATTTCGTTTTGTGGAGACAGAACAGGAAAGTAAAGGCAGAAGAAATTGTCTGACATCAGCCAAAAGAGGGGATATACAAGCACAAAACTAATGGGCGAGTGTAAGTGAGACGGGAAGAGAAGAAAAAGTGGGCGCCATGCTGAAACAAGAACCGTGGCGCCTGTGTAGTTAAAAGTTCGGGAGGTGACATGGTTGAGGTTACATCTGTGATAATGGTTACAGAAACGCCCATTCCTGTGCCGCTAGGTGCATAGAGATGCTCTGACACTGGGGTCAACATCTATTCCCCGATGCCCACATTGCTGGGTAAACCTTGTGCAAATATAGATGTCCCTTGACGTTGTGGTATGTCCTTATGGAGGTATAATAGTAGAGCGTGCACTTCCCCCGAGTGCAACTACTTGTTGGGTTATTTATCCCTCATGTGTACGCATAATTAGTGAAGAGAGTAATGGTAGGTGATCCCATGGGCGTCATCATGCATGCTACGTCAGAATGTGGGGTGGGGACGCAGCAGTGTTTGCAAGGGAAAAATGAGTGAAAGAATGGCGGGAAACTTATACCTGTAAGCAGAAAGCTGCCAGCCGCTCCGCCGCGCTAAGAGAGAGGACACTGTGTCCGTGAGCGGCAGGTGTTTATATTAAGGCTGCAGAGGCTGAGGGAAAGTATGCAATGCCAAATAGTACCTTTAAGCAGAGAGCTGCTGTTCGAAATGGGATTTCTGGTTGGCTAGGGCATGCGCCTAAGTCAGGCAGAAACCACCACTCTAGTCAGGGCAAGGGAGTGAAACACTGAAGATAACCCCTGCTCACCCCCTTGGTAGCTTGGCAGAGCAGTCAGGCTTATCCCAGAGGCAATGTGAAAAGCGTTTGCGCAACACACTCACTCAGCAGTGACACACTAGGCACAACACAAAAGAAACTCCACACAAGGTTATGTAAACAAATAGCCTTTGTATTATCCATAAAACACATTAGAACATAATCACATATATACACTGTGCCACCTGGCACTTGGCATGACTTTACAGGGATTATAAACACCACAGGGCCAACCGGGCCACCGTCATAACATCACAACTCAGTTAGTGAAGGCAACCAGTAACTACTGGTAAGGGTACATGTAGCATGAACACATTATGCATAAACTATCAGTAGCAGTACTCAGCATAGCACCTTATGCAAGTTTCTTAGTCATCAGTGCACCTTAGTGCACACTAGCAGTGTGTACCCAGGAGGAACTCCCCAACACTAGCCAATAATTCCTTGGAGCCCAATTGCCCCCACCACGGTCAGTGCGCAGCTGCCTGCGACCAAGCGGTGCAGCTGCAACGATATAGTCAAATGCGGAAGTCACTGTGCCCCCAGGCAAGTTTTACTTACAGCGTTTTGGATGCTCCCGCTGCTGACGAAGAATGCCCCCGGAGCTTTGTATACCAAGTACGGGGGTGGGGCATACTCACACCTGGTCCCTGCCTCCCCTGAGCAGAGGAGAATGCTGCTGCCTGCGACCATGTGGCACAGCTGCGAAAAAATGCCCGGGATGAGCAATAAGGCCAGTCAGGGGCCTCCCACCCTGGCTCCTTAAACCGTGGCTGCCCACAACCATGTGGTGCAGCCGCTCAGCCAGGAAACGTGACAGATGGGCAGCAGGACACTGAGCGAAGCCTCCGTCGGCCCCGCCCACAACCAGGCGTCCTTCGCCTGACTTGATGTTTCTCCATCTGGCCACGGAGAGGAGTCTCTGTCGGCTTCCTCGCCACGGCAACCACCAGTAGAGAGAGGGAGAGCTTCCTTCCCTCAGCTCTCTCCTCCTTCTTTTGGCCCACGAACGCGGGGTAGACTCCCGCCTGAATTTGGGACATGCGGCGTGTCTCCTCTTTGCGAGAGCCACACCCTCAAGCAGGCTCAGCCTTGGCCTGGCTTCCGCCTGGTTTCCATGTCCCTGGTTTCTGGCCGGAGGCTCCGCCCACAACCAGGCAACAGCCACCTGGCTTCCTGTTCTGTGGCTTCTCTGCCCCGGCGGGACGGCGCCCGTCGGTCTCAAAGTAGGAGCCCCCTCCTCAGGCTCAAGCAATACAATTAAAAGCGCCTACCACATGCTTCTTTTATTTATTTAGTTTTGTTTGAAGAGTTTTATATAGTGCTGGCTAGACCCGGAGGTATCAGAGCGCTTTACATGAGGATCAACAAGTTACTTGTTACACATTACATCCGTTACAAGAGCGTAGAAAAACATAGTAAAAAACAATGTTACGGTAATTCGTCGGAGGGAGGGGGAGGAAGGAGACACAGCAGGGAGACAGGGAGAACTGTGCCCAATGTCAGGCTGGGTAGGTGACGGTCGCGGGGGTGAACCAGGGCCGATCTCCTCTATAGCTGTCTGGCAGCTCCACCGGGCATCGGCCATATTGCTCGGTCTCCGTGGTCAAGATAATGATCCAGGATTACTCTGAAAATGTCAAATTCAAACGGGGGAGTTGGAGAGATGAGAACCGCAGTCGAGTCTAACCCCAGGTGTGAGTAAGAGTCCAAGAAGGGCGGTAGCTTCCAGGGGATTTAAGTCTAAAAGGCAACCCCAAGCCAGGGGTCTCCCGGCCAGAGCTCATCAACTGTCAGCCATCTTTGAAGGCATCCTTAATAAGATACATTGCGGGAGAAGCTGGTAACCGGCTGACAGTATTGGCAGATTGCACCCCGGCTTGGTGTTATAGGAAGGGTTGAAATGAGCTCAGCGTGGCAGCGACCAAGGTAGGCTATATTACTGAGGGATATGCCGGTAGCTACATCAAGGGCGCCATGTTAGGGCCAGTCCCCGCTCTGGGGAAGATAGTCGTGTAGGTGGAATCAGATTAGATAATTGATTCAATTTGCTAATATTTACAGCGTAGCTTCTGGTGTGGGGACACAGCGCTGAGGGGCACAGGAAAGACAAAGTGCTCTTCACATTCCAGGGTGGTGTATCAAGCACAGAACTCACCACGCGCTGCTGCGGCATGAGCCCACGCCAGGGTCTAAACACATAGGGATCCTGCAGGGCCCTAAGCCCAGGTCCAGGGCAATCAAGGTAGAGCGCTCAGCCCGGCGCTAAGTCCCCAAAGTCCCATAGGGCAGACCTGGGCACAGGCAGGCCAGCACGCAGGGCCTCCGAGCAGAGGGCACCAGCTGGGTCCCATGGCAGTACCTCCTGGCAGTATCTTCTGTTCCAAGTAAGCACAAAAGTTCCCCAGACATGGGATCACAGCCCAAATATTTATACAACCAAGGGTCTTTGTTCTTCCCCCTGGCACAGGGCTCTGCCCCCAGTCCAAACCAGTTCTGGGGGGCACTTACACACATCTTTTCAAGTGCACAACCACCTCCATTGTAAGTGTAGGCCCTGGCCCCAGACACACCACAGGGAACGGAGCCATCATTGTGGAAGACAGGCACATCCCTATTCAAGTTCAGGTGCTACTCCTCCCACTACTCCAAATGCAGATCAGGCCTATTCAGCCCAGTGCTGACTCACCCAGATTCTCTGGAGCCACTGCACCTCCCCAGCCCCTGTCACTCCAAGGCCAGACAGTCAATACACAGCAGGCAGGCACAAAGACACATAGCACACAGAAATGCCCACTTCTAAAAGTGGCATTTCTAAAATAGTGATAATAAATCTGCAAACACCATTACACAGCATTTATCGCCACAATTCCAAACATACCAAACTTGATCACGCTACTCCTCTCATGTCAGGAATTACCACTGAAACACATATCAGGGAATCCTCAATGCATTTCTATGAGAGGGCAGCCTCACAGCAGTGAGAAACCAAATAGGCTGTTTGTCACTACCAGGACATGCCACACAGTTAAGGCACATGTCCTACTTTTTGCCTACACCGCACCCTGCCCATAGGGCTAGCTATGACCTACCTTAGGGGTGATTGATGTGTATTAAAAGGGAAGTCACGGACGTGGCAACCACTTTATGTGCCACGTCACAGCAGCAGTAAACTGCTCGTGCAGGCCCTGCAATGGCAGAGGCCTGAGACAGGTTTGAAAGGCCGCTTTGGTGGGTGGCGCCAGCAGCACTGCTAGCCCACCAGTAGCATTTAATTTACTGGCCCTGGGTAAATGAGATACCACTGTACAAGGGACTTATAGGTAAATTAAATATGCCAAACAGGTGTAGACCAATCTTACCAAGTTTACCATAGAGAACACATGCAGTTTATCACTGAACAGCAGTGATAAAGTGCCCAGAGTCCTAAAATCACCAACAACAGGTCAGAAAATATACTGGAGGAAGGCAAAAAGTTTGGGGATGACCCTCAAAAAGGGCCAAGTCCAACAGCCGCCAATCACTCCGTCGCGCCAAGAGAGAGGACGTTGTGTCCGTGAGCTGCAGGCGTTTCTATGGAGGCTGCAGAGGTTGAGATAAAGCATGCAATGCCAAATAGAACCTTTAGGCAGAAAGCCGAGAAACCGCTCCACCGCGCCAAGAGAGAGGACACTGTGTCCGTGAGCGGCAGTCGTTTATATGGAGGCTGCAAATGTTGAGATAAAGCATGCAATGCCAAATAGTACCTTCAGGCAGAAAGCCCTCAACCGATCCGCTGCGCCAAGAGAGAGGATGCTGTGTCCGTGAGCGGCAAGCGTTTATATGGAGGCTGCAGAGGATGAGAGAAGCATGCACTGCCAAATACTACCTGTAAGGAGAAAGCCGCTTCGCTGTACTAAGAGAGAGGCCACTGTGTCCATGAGCGATACAAAAGGGGATGATGGACGGAACGTTTGAGCCAATCAAACACTCACCCCCAGTCAACTGATCTGGGTTTAATCCATCATCATTCTTTAGCTCACTCCACCACCCCAGTTCAGACATGGCCATATGCAAATCAGTCTGACCCTGTGCCTCATGGGAACAGTCCAGCCCGAACTGCCAAGCCATGTCTTCCCTGGACCGGAAACAAGCATCCTAGGACTGGTTTCTCGCATTCCAGCCGTCATCAGCCAGGCTTGCTTGAATCCAGTGGCAAAGTGAGCAAGGAACCCACGTCTGGGCATACCCCCGCCAACTTAGGGCGACCAAAGCGATACAAAAGGGGATGATGGACGGAACGTTTGAGCCAATCAAACACTCACCCCCAGTCAACTGATCTGGGTTTAATCCATCATCATTCTTTAGCTCACTCCACCACCCCAGTTCAGACATGGCCATATGCAAATCAGTCTGACCCTGTGCCTCATGGGAACAGTCCAGCCCGAACTGCCAAGCCATGTCTTCCTGGACCGGAAACAAGCATCCTAGGACCGGTTTCTGGCATTTCAGCCGCCATCAGCCAGGCTTGCTTGAATCCAGTGGCAAAGTGAGCAAGGGACCCACGTCTGGGCATACCCCGCCAACTTAGGGCGACCAAAGCGATACAAAAGGGGATGATGGACGGAACGTTTGAGCCAATCAAACACTCACCCCCAGTCAACTGATCTGGGTTTAATCCATCATCATTCTTTAGCTCACTCCACCACCCCAGTTCAGACATGGCCATATGCAAATCAGTCTGACCCTGTGCCTCATGGGAACAGTCCAGCCCGAACTGCCAAGCCATGTCTTCCTGGACCGGAAACAAGCATCCTCGGACCGGTTTCTGGCATTCCAGCCGTCATCAGCCAGGCTTGCTTGAATCCAGTGGCAAAGTGAGCAAGGGACCCACGTCTGGGCATACCCCGCCAACTTAGGGCTGAACAAAGCGTATACAAAGGGGATGATGGACGGAACGCTTGAGCCAATCAAACACTCACCCCCAGTCAACTGATCTGGGTTTAATCCATCATCATTCTTTAGCTCACTCCACCACCCCAGTTCAGACATGGCCATATGCAAATCAGTCTGACCCTGTGCCTCATGGGAACAGTCCAGCCCGAACTGCCAAGCCATGTCTTCCTGGACCGGAAACAAGCATCCTAGGACCGGTTTCTGGCATTCCAGCCGTCATCAGCCAGGCTTGCTTGAATCCAGTGGCAAAGTGAGCAAGGGACCCACGTCTGGGCATACCCCGCCAACTTAGGGCGAACAAAGCGATACAAAGGGGATGATGGACGGAACGCTTGAGCCAATCAAACACTCACCCCCAGTCAACTGATCTGGGTTTAATCCATCATCATTCTTTAGCTCACTCCACCACCCCAGTTCAGACATGGCCATATGCAAATCAGTCTGACCCTGTGCCTCATGGGAACAGTCCAGCCCGAACTGCCAAGCCATGTCTTCCTGGACCGGAAACAAGCATCCTAGGACTGGTTTCTGGCATTCCAGCCGTCATCAGCCAGGCTTGTTTGAATCCAGTGGCAAAGTGAGCAAGGGACCCACGTCTGGGCATACCCCGCCAACTTAGGGCTGAACAAAGCGATATAAAAGGGGATGATGGACGGAACGCTTGAGCCAATCAAACACTCACCCCCAGTCAACTGATCTGGGTTTAATCCATCATCATTCTTTAGCTCACTCCACCACCCCAGTTCAGACATGGCCATATGCAAATTAGTCTGACCCTGTGCCTCATGGGAACAGTCCAGCCTGAACTGCCAAGCCATGTCTTCCTGGACCGGAAACAAGCATCCTAGGACCGGTTTCTGGCATTCCAGCCGTCATCAGCCAGGCTTGCTTGAATCCAGTGGCAAAGTGAGCAAGGGACCCACGTCTGGGCATACCCCGCCAACTTAGGGCGAACAAAGCGATACAAAGGGGATGATGGACGGAACGTTTGAGCCAATCAAACACTCACCCCCAGTCAACTGATCTGGGTTTAATCCATCATCATTCTTTAGCTCACTCCACCACCCCAGTTCAGACATGGCCATATGCAAATCAGTCTGACCCTGTGCCTCATGGGAACAGTCCAGCCCGAACTGCCAAGCCATGTCTTCCCTGGACCGGAAACAAGCATCCTAGGATCGGTTTCTGGCATTCCAGCCGTCATCAGCCAGGCTTGCTTGAATCCAGTGGCAAAGTGAGCAAGGGACCCACGTCTGGGCATACCCCGCCAACTTAGGGCGAACAAAGCGATACAAAAGGGGATGATGGACGGAACGTTTGAGCCAATCAAACACTCACCCCCAGTCAACTGATCTGGGTTTAATCCATCATCATTCTTTAGCTCACTCCACCACCCCAGTTCAGACATGGCCATATGCAAATCAGTCTGACCCTGTGCCTCATGGGAACAGTCCAGCCCGAACTGCCAAGCCATGTCTTCCCTGGACCGGAAACAAGCATCCTAGGACCGGTTTCTGGCATTCCAGCCGTCATCAGCCAGGCTTGCTTGAATCCAGTGGCAAAGTGAGCAAGGGACCCACGTCTGGGCATACCCCGCCAACTTAGGGCGACCAAAGCGATACAAAGGGGATGATGGACGGAACGTTTGAGCCAATCAAACACTCACCCCCAGTCAACTGATCTGGGTTTAATCCATCATCATTCTTTAGCTCACTCCACCACCCCAGTTCAGACATGGCCATATGCAAATCAGTCTGACCCTGTGCATCATGGGAACAGTCCAGCCCGAACTGCCAAGCCATGTCTTCCCTGGACCGGAAACGTTCCGTCCATCATCCCCTTTTGTATCGCTTTGGTCGCCCTAAGTTGGTGGGGGTATGCCCAGACGTGGGTCCCTTGCTGACTTTGCCACTGGATTCAAGCAAGCCTGGCTGATGACGGCTGAAATGCCAGAAACCGGTCCTAGGATGCTTGTTTCCGGTCCAGGGAAGACATGGCTTGGCAGTTCGGGCTGGACTGTTCCCATGAGGCACAGGGTCAGACTAATTTGCATATGGCCATGTCTGAACTGGGGTGGTGGAGTGAGCTAAAGAATGATGATGGATTAAACCCAGATCAGTTGACTGGGGTGAGTGTTTGATTGGCTCAAACGTTCCGTCCATCATCCCCTTTTGTATCGCTTTGGTCGCCCTAAGTTGGCGGGGGTATGCCCAGACGTGGGTTCCTTGCTCACTTTGCCACTGGATTCAAGCAAGCCTGGCTGATGACGGCTGAAATGCCAGAAACCGGTCCTAGGATGCTTGTTTCCGGTCCAGGGAAGACATGGCTTGGCAGTTCGGGCTGGACTGTTCCCATGAGGCACAGGGTCAGACTGATTTGCATATGGCCATGTCTGAACTGGGGTGGTGGAGTGAGCTAAAGAATGATGATGGATTAAACCCAGATCAGTTGACTGGGGGTGAGTGTTTGATTGGCTCAAACGTTCCGTCCATCATCCCCTTTTGTATCGCTTTGGTCGCCCCAAGTTGGCGGGGGTATGCCCAGACGTGGGTCCCTTGCTCACTTTGCCACTGGATTCAAGCAAGCCTGGCTGATGACGGCTGAAATGCCAGAAACCGGTCCTAGGATGCTTGTTTCCGGTCCAGGGAAGACATGGCTTGGCAGTTCGGGCTGGACTGTTCCCATGAGGCACAGGGTCAGACTGATTTGCATATGGCCATGTCTGAACTGGGGTGGTGGAGTGAGCTAAAGAATGATGATGGATTAAACCCAGATCAGTTGACTGGGGGTGAGTGTTTGATTGGCTCAAACGTTCCGTCCATCATCCCCTTTTGTATCGCTTTGGTCGCCCTAAGTTGGCGGGGGTATGCCCAGACGTGGGTTCCTTGCTCACTTTGCCACTGGATTCAAGCAAGCCTGGCTGATGACGGCTGAAATGCCAGAAACCGGTCCTAGGATGCTTGTTTCCGGTCCAGGGAAGACATGGCTTGGCAGTTCGGGCTGGACTGTTCCCATGAGGCACAGGGTCAGACTGATTTGCATATGGCCATGTCTGAACTGGGGTGGTGGAGTGAGCTAAAGAATGATGATGGATTAAACCCAGATCAGTTGACTGGGGGTGAGTGTTTGATTGGCTCAAACGTTCCGTCCATCATCCCCTTTGTATCGCTTTGGTCGCCCCAAGTTGGCGGGGTATGCCCAGACGTGGGTCCCTTGCTCACTTTGCCACTGGATTCAAGCAAGCCTGGCTGATGACGGCTGAAATGCCAGAAACCGGTCCTAGGATGCTTGTTTCCGGTCCAGGGAAGACATGGCTTGGCAGTTCGGGCTGGACTGTTCCCATGAGGCACAGGGTCAGACTGATTTGCATATGGCCATGTCTGAACTGGGGTGGTGGAGTGAGCTAAAGAATGATGATGGATTAAACCCAGATCAGTTGACTGGGGGTGAGTGTTTGATTGGCTCAAACGTTCCGTCCATCATCCCCTTTTGTATCGCTTTGGTCGCCCCAAGTTGGCGGGGGTATGCCCAGACGTGGGTCCCTTGCTCACTTTGCCACTGGATTCAAGCAAGCCTGGCTGATGACGGCTGAAATGCCAGAAACCGGTCCTAGGATGCTTGTTTCCGGTCTAGGGAAGACATGGCTTGGCAGTTCGGGCTGGACTGTTCCCATGAGGCACAGGGTCAGACTGATTTGCATATGGCCATGTCTGAACTGGGGTGGTGGAGTGAGCTAAAGAATGATGATGGATTAAACCCAGATCAGTTGACTGGGGGTGAGTGTTTGATTGGCTCAAACGTTCCGTCCATCATCCCCTTTTGTATCGCTTTGGTCGCCCTAAGTTGGCGGGGGTATGCCCAGACGTGGGTCCCTTGCTCACTTTGCCACTGGATTCAAGCAAGCCTGGCTGATGACGGCTGAAATGCCAGAAACCGGTCCTAGGATGCTTGTTTCCGGTCCAGGGAAGACATGGCTTGGCAGTTCGGGCTGGACTGTTCCCATGAGGCACAGGGTCAGACTGATTTGCATATGGCCATGTCTGAACTGGGGTGGTGGAGTGAGCTAAAGAATGATGATGGATTAAACCCAGATCAGTTGACTGGGGGTGAGTGTTTGATTGGCTCAAACGTTCCGTCCATCATCCCCTTTTGTATCGCTTTGGTCGCCCTAAGTTGGCGGGGGTATGCCCAGACGTGGGTCCCTTGCTCACTTTGCCACTGGATTCAAGCAAGCCTGGCTGATGACGGCTGAAATGCCAGAAACTGGTCCTAGGATGCTTGTTTCCGGTCCAGGGAAGACATGGCTTGGCAGTTCGGGCTGGACTGTTCCCATGAGGCAAAGGGTCAGACTGATTTGCATATGGCCATGTCTGAACTGGGGTGGTGGAGTGAGCTAAAGAATGATGATGGATTAAACCCAGATCAGTTGACTGGGGGTGAGTGTTTGATTGGCTCAAACGTTCCGTCCATCATCCCCTTTTGTATCGCTTTGGTCGCCCTAAGTTGGCGGGGGTATGCCCAGACGTGGGTCCCTTGCTCACTTTGCCACTGGATTCAAGCAAGCCTGGCTGATGACGGCTGAAATGCCAGAAACCGGTCCTAGGATGCTTGTTTCCGGTCCAGGGAAGACATGGCTTGGCAGTTCGGGCTGGACTGTTCCCATGAGGCACAGGGTCAGACTGATTTGCATATGGCCATGTCTGAACTGGGGTGGTGAAGTGAGCTAAAGAATGATGATGGATTAAACCCAGATCAGTTGACTGGGGGTGAGTGTTTAATTGGCTCAAACGTTCCGTCCATCATCCCCTTTTGTATCGCTTTGGTCGCCCTAAGTTGGCGGGGGTATGCCCAGACGTGGGTCCCTTGCTCACTTTGCCACTGGATTCAAGCAAGCCTGGCTGATGACGGCTGAAATGCCAGAAACCGGTCCTAGGATGCTTGTTTCCGGTCCAGGGAAGACATGGCTTGGCAGTTCGGGCTGGACTGTTCCCATGAGGCACAGGGTCAGACTGATTTGCATATGGCCATGTCTGAACTGGGGTGGTGGAGTGAGCTAAAGAATGATGATGGATTAAACCCAGATCAGTTGACTGGGGGTAAGTGTTTGATTGGCTCAAACGTTCCGTCCATCATCCCCTTTTGTATCACTGTTTCCATGAGCAGCAGGCATTTATATGGAGGCTGCAGAGGAGAGAAGCATGCAATGCCAAATAGTACCTACATTGAAGCATCAAAGCGGAGGGCCACTAATCAAGGGGAAAATGAATGTGTAGTTGAGCAGTGCTCCTCACCAAGGAAACAGAAGTCATGTAACGGGCCGAGAACCAATTTGGAGGCTGCAAAAAAAGTGACGCCGGACTCAACCAAGGGTGAGCAGCAGATGACTAGAGTCCTTTTAGTGATTACAGCAGGTCTTGCAGACAGCGAATTACCGATTAGGCCCATTAAGAAATGCTAAATAGCTTTGTACATCTGGCCCTATGAGTTGTAAAGCTCAACTCAGTGGCGTGCTTTCTTGCACACAAAATCAGACGGTCGGAAGATCCTCAAGGGATAATCTGTTTTAATATTCCATTTTAGTGCCTGTACCTTAACTGAACATAGCCGCAATGCCACAAAAAGAGACACAGGTTGAACTGCACCTTCTTTGAGAGCCTGCAGTGGCTTGTGTGATTGCTTTCTGCTTCTGCGGATGCATGCAGATTGCACCTGCAGATTGTGGGCTGTAGGAAACTGACATAATACACTCTGCAATAATTTGAGCAATTACAAAGTATGTTTCATAGTTTTGTATACTATCATTGTCGCCATTTTTATTCTGACTGGTTTTCATGTATATATTGAGAACCTTTGTATATATCTATGTATATTGGAACTGTTTAAAGACCAAGGTCTAAATAAACATGTTTGTTGACTGATTGAAAATCTTCTCAGCTTCTAGGTGAAGAGAGGGGCACCACAACTTTTCAGTCCAATTCCCCTTGCTTCTTGTAAGTACTCACAATGTATGCCTTTCTGCGCATTGGAAATTGGTACTTTGATTTTTCAAAATGAGCTGTGCTGGCTTTGCGAATGCAAACTACCTTTGTGTCTTAGGCCGAACATGTGCTGAAAAAAACACCTGACATGGGGACAGGTTAAGTCTTTGCAATAATATAAATGAAAATTCAAACGCCTACAATGTGTACTGGGAAGTGTGGAAATATAGGATGGCATGACATTCAAGGTTATCTCCAGATTTTATCAAAATCTTTAGAAAGCTAAATCTTTGAGTCTTTGGCAGATGTTCATCTCCTAAGTTGGGGTGTCATGTTAGAGGAACTGTTGCCTGTCAGTCCCTTAAAGTGCCCTTTGATGTTAGAGGCATTCAGGTCATTTTGCACTCTGGCTATGACATTGAGCCCTTCTACAAATTCATTGCCCTTACATTGGCATCTCGGTTTATGCATTTACCCATCTTCCCACACATAGACATTGAATGGCACACTGTATTTGAATGGATGCCTGCTGGGGCCATACTAACCAGAGGAACTTCAGGAAGACTGTAGTCTTTTTCAGTACAACTTACATGTCTTGGTGCAAGAAATCCCCTTGGCAGGCTGAGAGAGGAGGTGCCCAAAGTCTATGTTTGATGTCCTATAATAAGCCATGAGGCCTGCTGACAAAGGCTCAGCAAAGGTCACACTTTCCACAGTTAGAAATATGATCAATATTGGAGGTTAGCAGATCTCTAAAGGCTGGGTATTGTAGGATCATCCCCTTGACAATGAATAGATACAAGCAAGCAGATGTAAATATTTGTTGAAATCAAATGTCCTTCAACAGAGGTGTACTAGATGTTGTTTCTGTTTAATAGATCGTTAGAGGTAAAACCATGACACTAGGTCCAATGTGCTACCCATTGCAGATCCTAGCGGGCAACTCATATTTGGAGCAATCTATACAATGGCATCAGGATTCGTTTTTCCTGGTGTCACATGGTATGAAAACCCAAAACACAATTAATCAACAATAAAATAACAAAAAACCACATGGCTCTCTTTATATGGAAATGTGACAATGAATTCTTCCCGCTTCCTGAAAACAAACAAGAGGTGTCATCACTACCCGGCGCCTTGAACTCAACAGGAGAGGAAGAGAATCTTAAGCGATATATATATATATATATATATATATGTATATATATATATATATATATATATATCTATCTATATATATATATATATATTCACGAACGCGTCGTTTCTCACTCAAAAAACAGCAACACCACGGCCCAAACGTCTTTTAGCGTGCAAATTTATTGGCAATGCCTCTCAATGCGTTTCGGAGCGTCCGCTCCTTGCTCACGAGTAAAGGGCGTGCAATACTATAGTGTTTTTTAAATTAATCATGTGACACACCTCAGTGTGAATATCGACAACAGACTTCACTTTGTACTTGAAACGCTCCAATGATGTTGTAATATGAACAAAACACTTTTGTTAAATTATTCCAGAATACACGTTTCAAATTAAACAATTTTACAAATAAAATCGTTGCAAGTGTGAGAGCCTTATTTGTGAGTAAAATAATACTTCTAACATCCCGTGGGCTCCTGTGTTTATTTGTCAACTCCTTCTGAACAAATAAAGTGTGTTGTTTTCAACATTCAAAACTTTACTCCAGCATGTCGGCAGACACGTTGTCCAAAGCTGACATAACCCTTAAATTCAAGGCCTATTGTCATGAGGGGTTTAAAGAATGCTCTTGCCGCAGTGGGCTAAATTATACGGACTGGCCATTGTCTAAACCTACGTCCTTTTAAATACTGAAAACTCGCCCAAGTGGGCAGTCAATCTGCGCCCTTGCGCATACCCACGTAAATTCATTGGGGCTCAGTTTGAACATATTCAATTCTGCCCATGTGGGCTGTGTATTCATATTGCATGTTCTGCCTTCTTATTGCTACATTGATGAATTCTAACAAATTCACATTGCTTGTGACCTTTTCAAAACATTAATTGTCGTCACTCAGAGGGTTTTCCAATACCCCTTGGCAGATATATTGCTCATTGCAATCCTACTCAAGTTCCAAATTCGCCCATCATTTAATTTCACAGCATTTTGAAAGAGTTTCTTAACTACAAACGGTGAGGAAAACTTAGAAAGGCCTCCAGACATCTGGGGCAAACGAACTTCACCTTGTCACCCACTCGCACATGTGTGTGTGAAACAGCATGCCTGGCATCAAAGTAACTCTTCCTCTTGAAAGACTTCAACTTTTGTGATTCTTGCCAGGGCACCGCATCAGAAATCACACCAGAATCAGCACTTGAACATTTGTCTCTCATCCATGATTGGAACATGTGGGTGTTGGGACGTCGTCCCCTAAACAGTTCAAAGGGGTCCTTATTTGTGGTGCAGTGAGGCGTGAGACGGTAAACACTCACACGCTCCACAATATCTGACTTCCAATCTTTGCCTTGGACCTTAGCTAGTTGGATGGATTCTTTCAGAACTCGATTGAACCTCTCTACCATCCCGTTTGTTTCGGGATGATAGAGAGCACAACGCTTGTGCTTAATACCTCTTTTCAACAAATACTCTTCCATCGCTCTCGAGACCAGTTGAACCCCATTATCTGTCAAGAGACAGTCAGGGAGACCCTCTCTGGAGAAGACATCGTCCAGGAACTTGACAACATCTTTTGTTTCGGTGCTTCGTGTAATCTTGATCTCCGGCCATCTAGAGAACATGTCTATCAGTACCAAGACAAAGGACTGACCAGAACTACATGTAATAGGTCCCAGGAGATCTAAGGCTACCTACTGCCAACAGCGGGTGGGAGCGTCACGTACAACCATGGGTTGGACTCTAGTTTTAAAAGTTTTGTCACACACGTTGCATTCCGTGCAATCTCTCACCATATGCTCAACCTGAAGATCAATGCCAGGCCACCAGAAGTGTAAGCGAATCCTCTCTTTGGTTTTTGAAATGCCCTGATGTCCCTGATGAGCTTGATGAGCAATTCTCGAACTGACAGAAGACGGAGGGACTAATCTCGTACCCCTCCACAGTAAGCCATAGCTAACAGACAATTCATCACGTACATTCCAGAATTTACGGGCTTCCTCACTCAGGCACTTTATGCCTTTCCACCCTTCAGACACATCAAGAAGGGTAGTATCACTTCCCATTGAAGCCTTCCATTCTTCCTCGCTCAAAACGTCCGTTATAACCTCACACACCTTGTAGTTATCATCTTCCCATAGGTCATGCAATCCATCAGGGGTAACACTTGAATTAGTTGAAACTAGGCGAGAAAGACAATCTGAAACTTTGTTCTCAGCACCAGGAATAGAGTTGACAACAAAGTCATAGTCTTGGAGTGCGACTATCCACCTACAAAATCTTGAGGAGACAGCATCTAAACTCTTCTTAGTGAACAAGTCTTTCAATGGTTTATGGTCAGAGTGCACTACGAACGAGCTCCCCCAAAGAAACTTTTTGAGCTTCCTAATAGCCCAAAAAATACACAAGGTTTCTTTCTCTATGACCGAGTACTGTACTTCCGGTCCCACCAGAGCTCTGGAGAGAAACATAATTGATATTTCCTTCCCATCTTTCACTTGTTTAAGGACGGCACCCAGACCCTTAGAACTTGCAACTGTAAGCAAAATGGAAAGAGCCGTAGTGTCGAAACTTTGTAGAGATGGAGCACAACTCAAGGCACATTTTATTTCATCAAATTCTACTTGGCACTGGGCCGACCATGAAAACTTAACACCTTTCTTTAAAAGTGACCTTAGGGTAAATGTGCGCGAGACAAACTGTGGGACAAATTTATTATAGTATTCGGCCATACCAAGAAAAGTGACCAAATCATCCCTAGATTGGGGTATCGGAAGATTCTCAATGGTTTTTACCAGGTGATCTCTAGGTTTGACCCCTTCCTTCGTCAACTTATGTCCCAAGTAATCAATTTCCGAGAGGTTGAACCTGCACTTTTTTTCACGTAAGGTCAAGCCACGAGACCTAAACCTCTCTAACACTGCCCTGAGCCTCTCATCATGAACTTTTTGTGAGGAACCATGTACCAGGACATCGTCTTGGTATATCTTTACACCAGACAAACCATGTAAGACATCTTCCATAGCTCGTTGGAAAACTGTAGCTGCAGAATTGAGACCAAAGGGAAGACGTGTAAATTTGTATGTCCCAAACGGAGGGATGAAGGCTGTCAAATTCATTGAATCACTATCAATCCTAATCTGATGGTATGCGGCTCTTAGATCCAAGGTAGAAAAAACCTCAGCCCCCTCTAACTGGGTCAGCATTTCTGTAATATTAGGGAGAGGGTACCTGTCAGCAATAACAGCCCGATTTAGACCACGAAGGTCTACACACAGCCTCACCTCACCGGAAGTCTTGCGGGCAAGAACAACAGGAGCCAACCAATCACTAGCATTGGTCTCCACTATGATGCCTTCTTCCTTCAACTTCTCTAGCTCACTGCGCATGGGCTCCCTCAGTGCCAAAGGTACACTGCGCACCTTGCAAGAGACAGGAATTGCATCAGCCCTGACAGTGATTCTGTGTGTATAGTCTGATAGACAACCCAACTTTTCACTGAAGACTTGTTCAAACTCACTACGTAAGTCACCCACTTGGACAATTTTAATGGACTCAGGGTTATTGTCACCACTGGGACTTGACGAAGAGAAACTGTCCCTTAGAACAACGCAAGGATCGCCTCCAGGAATCAACATCACTCTGAGATCAGCTTGATGGAACCAGCTCATGATACAGTCTCCCCTGGACGAGGTATAGATCTTCCCGGCGGTAAATCTACCCTTGTACTCAATCTCGCCCACAAAATAACCAAACAATTTTATAGGTTGTCCCCCATATGCAAGCGGTTTGATGTCAGGTTTGAAAACCTTCACCTTGTTGAATAAAGTTGTATCATAAAAACTTTTCGGGATCAATGTAACTTTTGCCCCAGAGTCAAAGAGCATCTTGACAGTGTGACCATTCACTTGAACACTATCAATGGGACTCTTAGAATTTTTACCAATACTCTGGGACCTGAACCAAGACCTCACCACAGTGTAATTCGTCAGGTTCTGAATCAGATTCATTCTATATGCAGACTTATTTCACCCGCTTCTTTTTCTTGTATTTCTGTGCTCTACAAGCTTTCGCCACATGACCAATTTTCCCACAATTATGGCACTTAGAGGTTAAAGCAGGACAAGACTTATCATTAGCCAAATGACCAATCATATCACAGCGATAACACTTTACAGTAAAGCTCTTCTTAGATTTTTGAGGTAAAGTTTCACTTGGTTTAGGAACTTTAGACTTGGTCACACTTTGTACTTTTTCACCACTGGTACTGACACCGTTCTCTTTTTTTATACCTTCAACACAAGCAAGAGAGTGCTCAAGGCGTTTTGCAATCGAGATGACCTCATCCAGTTTGGGGTCATCCTTCTGCCACAATTCGTCCTTGACTTTTTCTATGTTGCAACCCAACATAAATTGGTCACGGATGCGTTCTTCAAGCGTACCCTCAAATTTACAGGTCGAAGCTAGTTTACGTAAGTGTGTAACATATATCTCAACAGACTCTTGTGCTAATTGTATACGCTTCCCAAAGTGATATCTCTCTAAAACAGTACTCACTTTCAGAAGATAGTGTTTGTCTAGTTTCTTTAAACAGATCTCAAATTCATTGAGATTATTTGATTCGTAATCAGTCAACTCAGATAAGTGTTCGAAAACGTCTTGCCCCTCTGAGCCCAGACAATGTAAAAACAAAGCAGACTTCCTCTCAGCACTCAAAGAGACTCCACATACTCTTGCATAATTGAGAAAAACCTTCTTCCACTTTGACCAGCGAATGGAAGGTTCACCTGGATTAGAGAGAAAGAAAGGAGGCGAAGTGACGTTTTGCATTTTAAGAGCAACCGTTGACAGGCAAAAAATAGACTCTGAAATTTAGTAAGTCTGTGAGAACATTGTGAAACAAGGTGTGCCAATCACCGTAGAACAGGAAAATAGTAAGGTGGTGAAAGCACTTTAACTAGTAGTGTGCTTATCACTGTAGTAGAAGGCACTTGAATGGTAGTGTGCTTATCACTGTAGTAGAGTTGAAAGGTGAGCCTATCACAGTAGAATTGCAAATTAGCAAGATGGTGGAAGCTCTCTAATGTAGAATAATAACAGTGTGCTTATCACTGTAGCATAAAAGGTTTTTAACAATAAATAGCAAGATCATGAAAGCACTTTAAAAAAAAATAATAGTGTGCTTATCACTGTAGAAGGCAGTTCTTGAATATAAGAGTAATTATAACTGTGGTGTGGTTGAAAGCTCCTTTTTCCCACAGTAGAACAGAAACTAACAGCAGGCTGGTGAAAGCACTTTTAAAAACAGTGTGCTTATCACTGTAGTAAAGCTTGAAGTTGATGAAGTTGTGCCCGCCAATTGAGAAAGGCCGAAGAAAATGAACAAGAGATGCAGTAGCTGAGGTATGCTTAACATGAGAAAGTTTCGGTTGCTACTGAATAAAGAAGTTAAACAAAGCTGCCATTTAAGCAGGAATTAACACAGGTTACCACAGTGAACCCTTTAAGGATGAAGCTTGAGTAACGTAACACCGTAGATACTAGAGGCAGAAAAGAAATTGTCACGCAGGTTTCCACGGTTACCCCTTGATGTTCCGTGTTAACTTAATGCCTCGAGGAAAGCAGTGACGGAACACAGTTGTCAGGGGAACGCTGTATGGAAATAGGCTGTACGTTGCCAAAGTAACCCTGCGAGTCTATGCGTAGCTACGTAACTCCGCCGGAACACAGTTGTTGTGGTAACGCTGCTTGGCTGATGGCCTCGTGAAGAGAGCGCAAGGAAAAAACATGCGCGCGAGAGGACGGTAATCATAAAAATAAAACCCAAAAATGTCCACAGCAGTTCAAGTAAGGTAGGGAAAAGGAAGCAAGCGGAAGCAAAATAAACAGTATCTCAGGTGTGAAGCCAAAACCGAGCTGGGAATGAGATCCTCATGCAAACGGCCGTGTTAGGACGTTTCTTTCTTGAAGCTGTAGATGAATCTCCGGTTCCTTATGTCTTCGCCAGATCGTCACCAGTGTAACAAAGTGGGTCGTACACGTAGTGAAGATCAGCAGGTAGGTCTTTATTTCAAGTAGGCATCTACACGTAGAAACGTCCTACCCACGCAGTGCAAACAGCAACTGACATGTGAGAATTCTACATCAGCTCAAACCATAAACACTCTAGAACAGAGAATCTTGCCACACACAATGTGAGCGAGAACATGCTGGTGATAAAGTAAAACATACGAAGTTGGTTATTACACTCGCCCTTTACTCGTGAGCAAGGAGCGGACACTCCGAAACGCGTTGAGAGGCATTGCCAATAAATTTGCACGCTAAAAGAAGTTTGGGCCATGGTGTTGTTCTTTTTGAGTGAGAAACGACGCATTCGTGGATTATTAGGGGCTCGCGACCCCGTCACGGCCCGCCATCGTTGAAGAGGCTTGGGTTCTTCGCGATACATTTTTGCTAGATATATATATATATATATATATATATGGGTTCTTAGCCAAACGCTGCACTGAGCCAATCCCTGCCAGCGATGCCGGTGCACGCGACGGTGGCAGCAACCGTCAAATTTTTCTCCAACCAAAGGGCAATGCAGGAAATCCACGCAAGGACCAAGCGTCCTTGCGTGCATTTCCTGCATTGCCCTTTGGTTGAAATAAATAAATAAATAAATAAATAAATATATATATATATATATACATATATATTGCATAAGAGCACACCACGTGTCAAAGCATATTTATTTCGATTTTATTGAAAGGTAATGCGCATGCCCCCATGCCAAATCTGGTTGTTGTGGGAGGAAGTCCGGCTCTGGAGAAACAATGGTTTATAGAAGGCCAATTAGGCCTAGTGAAAAGCACCAATTAAGGTTAATGGCTGGCATCGTAAGAAACAGAAATCTGTTTATGCATTTCGAGGTCTTGGAGTTTGTGCATGTGTTTTTGACGTCTTGGAGTTTCTTCACGTACGAGTCGGGTCAAAGATAGTTTGGGTTTCACCTGATAATTTTCATTTCTTTTTTGACTCAAAGTAGGCCCCATGTTATTGAACTCTGTGCTTACATCGCAAACGGATGGCAAATGGTCTTCCTGAGTGTCACTGTTAACAAGCATCCATTTTGCTTTGTTGGTGTAATCTGCCACTTCTCGCAAACTATTTTTAAAATGAAACCGTGGCAACTGGCAGTGAAGAAGGGTTAGGAATTTTAACCCTTTCCGCCGAGTTCAATTTCAGTTCAGAAAGCCCATTGATCAGCAATGTTAAAGCAGGCAGGTGGGGACGGTGTGGAATGTGCCTGGAGGGGACGCTGATGAAATGAACCCTGGGAGTACATGTTGGGCTGGAGCCCTTTCCTGTTTGTGTCCCTGCGCTGGCAATCTGAGTGGTATCTGACAGCTCCAGGGGCTCTTCAGGTAAATCCTGTACTCCATTCCACAGCGGCCTGGGTGGGATGATTTACAGCGCAGTGAGGTGAGGTTTCATGCACATGTTCAGATGTGCTGAAGGTTATGGGGATGCTACGCACAGACACAAATGAACTTGTTTACAGACCTCACGACTGTAAGAAAAAGCAAATGAAAGAATTCTGTAGGAAGAAATCCTGGTGGGGTCTTTAAATGTGCCAATGCACAAAGGCGGCCACCTACTTCAGCTCTGTTGATTTTACCATGTTGCTGTCCCTTGAATATTGAAAACAATGTGAAATAAAATGTGCTTGCACCTTACAGGAAAGCGACAGGAGTAAAATAGAATAAAGTAGTTCCCTGAAGGCCTTGCACCACAGTGCTTTATCTTATGTTAACCTACTTTGCTTCCACTTTCCCTTTATGGAATTTTTTGAGGGCTGCACTTTCATTGCTGAAACATGACTCAGATATTCCTGTTATGGTGTTTTATTTTCTGCAGCACATTGAATTGAAGACGAGCTCTCTCTCCAACCTCTTGTTATTGTGAGCACTATGCGAGCAAAAGTCAAGGCCACCATATCCCCAAGAACGCAGCGCTTCAGACAGCGCTAATGTCGTTTCTAAGCACTGTCAATAACAGGCATTGTTACAATCCAAATTATTGGTACTTAATTTACTAACCTCAGAAGGATGACAGTTTGTGTTGGCAACGCAAACGTTTCATCTCCAGATCACAGGCGATGGCAACGTTGAGTGTATAACTTAGTTAAAGCATATTGTCAGCCTCATATAGGCAACAACAGAAGAGTGGGGGTGGGGTAAAACATAAACTTACCTTTAGTGAAGTTACCTTTGGTGGAGGTAACTTTGATGTGAATATTTTGCATGTAGATGGCAGTGGAAGGATAACTTCAACCTGGAGCTTCTTCCAGCACTATTTTCCTTCCTCTCGAGAAAACTAAACCTGCCATAAAAAGTACATCTTAAAGTTCTAGGTTGATATCCCAAGCAAGGAAGCTTCAGCCAAGGAACAAATACTGAATTTAGTATCACAAATTTAAAAGACACGCCCAAACTTTTACTCGTGTGATAGTTTTTATTTATTTAAATTAAGATAATATTAATAACAATAACAGCAACAAAACAACAACAGTAATAATAGTAATAGTAATAATAAATCCACCGTTTTACCATGGTCACCCTGGATTTATGCCTTTACTATACCATATTTTTGTTTCTGGCTTTAGAACTCTGTGCACTTTAGCTCTTCTAACCAGGAGTAAAGTGTCTGTGCCCCCCTTTAACATGGTTGAATTGACATACTGCTAATTTGCATATTTAACATGTCTATAAGTCTCTAGTATATGGCACAAAGTGTAGCCAGGGACTGGAAGTTTAAAGACACTAGTTGACTGCAGCACTTATTGTGCCACATATACTACAGTGGCAGTGCAAACATGGCTTCAGGCCTACCATTGTAGTCCGGCTGGAGAAGCATACAAACTGAAATTCGATCTCTCAAAATAAACCATTTTGTCAGGTTTACAGCTTCCTTTTAAATATTAATAAATCTCTCCTCAACGAACTTTATAGCCTACAAGGCAGGGTGCCTGGAATTTAAAAGTAGGGCATGTAAAAATTAAATTTTATCATGCCTTTACAATTACTAGCACCCAAAAGTTATATTCACTGTGTGAAGGCTGGCTGGCCCAGACAGAAACACTGGGAAGGAGAATTAAATATTGATTTTGCTATCTCCAGTTAGGAAACAGCTAGAAATATGATCCAACAACTTACCAACGTTTTAAAAATATTTATTAAAAGGC
The DNA here is from genome assembly GCA_963921515.1 of Calotriton arnoldi. NCBI lineage: Eukaryota > Metazoa > Chordata > Amphibia > Caudata > Salamandridae > Calotriton > Calotriton arnoldi. Next base: position 93,969 of record CAWUFW010016862.1, read on the forward strand.
TAATTAAATGGTAAGTAAGTAGTTAGTAGATTTATGAGGGTATCCAGGTGCTGTGAATGGCCACGGGGAGATTGAGTGATTTGCCCAGAATCACAGGATGTTGAGCCGATGCCGAGTAGCGAACCCAGATCCCCAGCTCCAAAGTCGGCAGCTTTGGCCACTGCGCCACATCTTCCCCCCGGTGAAGTTAGATTTTTAATAACTATTACAGAAAAGTAACTTTTAAAAAGTTAACTTTTCCCTGCCTAAAACTCCTGAAGGCTAATTTACATGAGCCTTCCAACTGCCAGCCAACTCGGTAATGGCCCCAAATGAAGTGTGAAAATTGCTTCCAGAGCAGAAACAAAGCTTAGGTGTGGGTAGTTATGTTTGTTTCTCTGGCAGGATGACCATGTGTACTGTTCCCATGAACTTAATTTACTTCAAAAGGACCTCCCTTGTCACAAGTAGGTGTCAGTTGACACCTGGACAGGCCCCTTCTTTTTGACTTCCTAGTCAGGCAGGCACCAAATCCAAAGGAGGGAGAGCTGCCTGCAGCATTGGTTTGGAGAAACCACAGAGGAGGGGCTACTCATTACCCTGGCCACACCACAGGGTGGACTATTCTATGGCTTATACTTTCCCAAGTAAAACTGTGCATTTGTTGGACAACATAAACATCAGAACTGTGCGAACCTAACTCCACGCACACCATTCAAGTATGTTGGCCTTAGTCCTGCTAGCTCACAGTACACCATCTGTACTCCTAACCTGACAAGGTAACAAATGGATGTGCAACCTCAGAACACGGCAACCCTGACTCCCTAAGGAAATTGTGGTAACATATCTAGAACCTTTTCGCTTAGTTACTTATGCATACCAAAAGAGACATGCAGAAAATTCACAACATGCAGTTTCAATATTTATGGAAGCATTGTGATTCTTGAGTAAAATATGTGTGCTGCAATAATCAATAGAAGGAAATAGATTAATGTGATTAGCATTATGAGAATGGTGAAAAAGAACAGTCTAACCATTTTGCTCATTACAGAGAATATATGCTTGCATACAAGTACTGTAATATATTGTACTCCTACCTAGCACTTCCTATCCTAGTGTGCCTAGGTAGGGGGTGAATCTGCCAAATCCCCGTTGGGTGATTCAACTAACTGTTACCTGTGGGTAAGTGTCATCAGGCTGCCCGTCCTGGTGGAGGAGCTGGGCAGCACCCCTCGCATGAGGTAAACAGGAATCAGTTGGGCTGGAATTCTGACATGTGGGCGACCTTCCCTGTTTCCTGGAAGAAAGCCTGTATCAGACCCATCCTAAAGAAACCCTCCCTTGACTCATTCAAGGTGAAGAACTATCGACCTATTTCCTGTCTACCCCTGGCGGCCAAAATCCTTGAGAAAGCAATTAACCAAGATCTAACTGGCTATCTACACGCCAATGACCTTCTAGATCCCACCCAACATGGCTTCAGACCGCGGCACTCCACTGAGTCAGCTTTAATCATGGCCACTGAGGAAATACGCATACAGTTCGACGGGGGAGGGAGAGCCGTCCTAATCGTACTTGACCTATCAGCTGCGTTTGATACCGTGATTCATCTGGTACTAACGCAGCGGCTGAAGGAATTAGGAATTAAAGAGGCGGCTCTAACCCTTCTCACCTCGCTCCTTACTGCGATGGAAAAGAGGGTGTGTTGGGATAATCTTAAATCTGAGAGGTTCTCCCTCCCCTGTGGAGTTCCCCAATGCTCAGCATTGTCCCCAACATTATTTAACATCTATGGTAAGCCTCTGGCCAAGCTGACCAGGGCTCACGGTTTCTCGTTGGTATCATTTGCCGACGACACTCAGATTATTATCTCCATTTCTTCGAGTGTAGAAACCGTGGCTGGGAGATTTCATAGCTGTCTTAAGCACATCATGGAGTGGATGCATCAGAACTACCTTAAATTAAACACTGATAAAACGGAGGTCATGGAATTTGGAAATGGGTCTTCACTCTGGAACCAATCTTGGTGGCCGGCAGATGCAGGTCATTACCCGAATTCTGCGGCAAAAGTGCGGAACCTAGGAATTCTGTTTGATGTCCAACTAAATTTTGCAGTTTGATCAACTTTTCGACATCATCCTGCTTTTTTCTATTAAAAATTTTGCGAAAAATTCGGACTTTTATCTCTCTAGACCTTAGAAAATCAGTTGTAGTTGCTTTAATTCTCTCTCGAATTGACTACTGTAACACCTTTTTCTTGGGCGTAGACAAACACCAATTGCTAAAACTTCAATCACTGCAAAATGCAGCGGCATGAGTACTGCTTAATATTCCAAAATACCACCACATCTCTAGCAGCATTAGGGAGCTTCACTGGCTTCCAGTCAGGCAGCGCATCGAGTTTAAGGTACTATGCCTGGTGCATAAAGCATTGTACAGTGGAGGGTCGTTGGGCCTACAGAAACTTTTTCAGTGGTATACCCCACGTCCGAATCTTAGATCTGCCAGTAAAGGACTAGTTCAGGTTCCCAAAATCCATAAGGCTAGATGGAGAGGTAGAAACCTTTCCTATCGAGCATCAAAGCTCTGGAATGAACTGCCAGCCAATATTAGGCTTCAATCTACCAGACCCCTGTTTGGGAAAATGCTTAAAACCTGGTTATTCCCTTCACAGGAATGATGCTGTATTTCCCGGTCTTTCACTCGTTTCCTGGCTACTCCCAGCGCCAAGACGCATCGGCATTCGTGCGTTCTCCAGGTTCTTTACTTACTTACTTACTTACCTCTCAGTACCAGCGAAATGCTCCTCTGTCTAAACAAAGGACTAATGTTGTATGTATAATAAACATCATCCATGATGCCATGCTGAACATGGATGGTTGACGTTGCATGGAGCGGTGTTGGTGGAGTGGAGTTGCGCTGTGTAGGGTGGCGTTGCCTTGAGTATATCACTGCTTGGAGTGGCGCTTCATAGAGTGGAGTGGGTTGGGTAGAGTGAAGTGCAGTTGTATGGAGTACAGTTGCATAGAGTGAATTTGCATGGAGTGGTGTTGCGTAAAATGGAGTGGCGTTGTGTAGAGTGGGGGTGTGGCATTGTATGGAGTGACATTGTACTGCGTGGCATTGCCGTGAGTGTCACTGCTTGGAGTGGCGTTGCATGTAGCGGAGCGGACTGGCGTGGAGCGGAGTGGCGCTGCGTAGAGTAGAGTTGTGTGGAGTGGAGTGGCGTTGCATTGCGTGGAGTGGCGCTGCATAAAGTTGCGTTGTGTGGAGTGGCATTGCATGGAGTGGCGTGCAGTGGAGTGGCATTACATGGAGCAGAGTGGCGTTGCGTGGAGCAGAGTGGCCCTGCATAGAGTTGCGTTACCTTGAGTGTCGCTGCTTGAAGTGGCGTTGTGTAGAGTGGAGTTGCCTTGAGTGTCACTGCTTCCAATGGCATTGCGTAGAGCAGATTAGTGCTTCATGGAGTGGAGTGGTGTTTCGTGGAGTGGCGCTGCATGGAGAGGCGCTGCGCGGAGTGGCGTGCTTTGTGCAGTTGTGTGGAGTCCAGCGACGTGGAGTGGCGTCGCATGGCATTGTGTGGAGTGCTGCTGCGTGGAGTGGTGCTGCCTGGAGTAGCGTGCAGTGGAGTGGCGTTGCATGGAGCAGAGTGGCATTGTGTGGAGCAGAGTGGCGCTGCGTGGAGTGGAATTTTGCTGCATAGAATGGGGCTTCCTAGAGTGGCGTTATCTTGAGTGTTGCTGCTTGGAGTGGTGTCACTGATTCCAGTGGCGTTGAGTAAAGTGGAGTGGTGCTGCATGGAGTGGAGTGGTGTTGCATGGAGTTGCGCTGCGTGGAGTGGCGCTGCGTGGAGTGGCGTGCAGTTGTGTAGAGTGTTACGTGTCAATGGGGATGCCCGAAAGGATACTAGACCCGGGTCAATAGTACGGTACAACAAATAAATGGTCAAGTAGCAACAACAATTATTAAAGAAACAATAAATCGCATCCACAATACCAATTTTAAATTCAAGCTTGCAAGGAATGCAATTTATTTAAAGTAGAGTTATGCAATTAAGCTCTGGCAACGCAGTTGCTCGTTCCTCTTTAAATAATTCAAACACTGTCAATGAATTACAGTTTCATTGACAGTGACAGTTTAGAAACCTGGCGTGATAGGGGATTTGATTTGATTTCTCAGCTCAGAAGAAGCAGATTTATCTGAAACCTGTCAGTGATCATTGGACCTGCAGTTTTACTCCACGTACGCGCACGGATGGCCGTAACTCCACCCCCTTTCTGAAAGCTCTGTTGAGCCCATTTTTTCTCACGACAGCCCAGCCCTGGATGCTTAATTAGGTGCCTTTAACTTTCTCAGTCCTGATGAAGACCCCACTCTAAGGCTGGATTCACCTAGTTAACTGTATAGGGGTCGAAACGTTGACTACAATCAGATCACAAGCCAGAACAACTGTAATTCATTGACAGTGTTTATGTACTGCTATGTGACACATTTGGAACAACTGACCTTTGTTAAGGCTGGATCAGTACTACCATGTAAATGTGATGGATATATGTCACACTACCCTGCCCCTTTCCACTACCCTCACGATTCCACTTTGACCACAACCACTCCTTATCTCCCGTTTCCCAACCCTGAGCACCTATTTTTGGAATATTTGAATTATTTAAAGAGGAACGAGCAACTGTGTTGCCAGAGCTTAATTGCATAACTCTACTTTAAATAAATTGCATTCCTTGCAAGCTTGAATTTAAAATTGGTATTGTGGATGCGATTTATTGTTTGTTTCTTTAATAATTGTTGTTGCTACTTGACCATTTCTTTGTTGTACCGTTGTGTAGAGTGTAGCAGAGTGGAGTGGCATTGCGTGGAGTGGAGTGGTGCTACGTAGGGTGGCGCTGTGTGGAGCAGAGTGGCATTTTGTGGAGTGGCGTGTGAAGCAGCGTTGCATGGAGCGGAGTGGCGCTCTGTAGAGTGGCGTTACCCTGAATGTCACTGCTTGGAGTGGCATTGCATAGAGTGGAGTGGGTTGGGTAGAGTGAAGTGCAGTTGTATGGAGTACAGTTGCATAGAGTGAATTTGCATTGCCTTGAGTGTTATTGCTTGGAGTGGCATTGCATGGAGTGGCATTGCGTGGAGCGGAGTGGTGCTGTATACAGAGGTGTTGCGTGGAGTTGGGTGTGGCGTGCAGTTGTGTGGAGTGCAGCGGCGTGGAGTGGCGTTACATGGAGCATAGTGCTGCTGCATAGAGTGGCGTTGTGTGGAAAGTTGTTGCGTGGAGCAGAGTGGTGTTGTGTGGAGTGGCATTGCCTTCAGTGGAGCTGTGTAGAGTGGCGTTGCCTTGAGTGGCACTGTGCAGAGTGGCATTGCCTTGAGTGGCATTTCTGGTGGAATTGAAGAAGTTCCTGCTGACATCTCTGCAAACCTGTTCCAAATCGAGAGGAAATTAACATTAGAAGTAGACAACAAATCAAAACAAACCTCACTTTTTCTATCACAGTAACTGCCTTTTTCATTCAGACAATATAAAAATTAAACACTTCATTAAGAGTAACCACCAACATTTCTTCTGACTCCAACTAACATCACCACGTTTCATGAAACTCAAAATATGTAGAACCTTTGATAGTAGATTCATCAAAGGCAGGAATTAAAAGTTATCAATATACAGCTGATACACAGCTATGCATGAAGATCTTGTCACTTCAAGACATCCATATTCCACAAATGTGGCTCAAAAGAGAGAATGTTGGAAAATTAATTAATGCTGAACCCCTAGAACACTAACTATCTCCTTTGCTCTACTAAATCCAAATGTAAATTTAGCCTCATTTGCTAAAAGTACTCAAGGGGGGTGGCTTCTCTCCTGTCTCACCACCTGTATTGAAATCATTAGGATTAACTCTGAACAAGTCTTTGTCGATAACACTACTTACAAACAAGCTTGATATATCAGCAAACATTCTCCTACATTTGCTAAAGAAAATATCTGTGATCTCCAAGTCAACTAAAAATAGCAGCTAATGCCTTGTATGTTGACTGTGGAGATGCCATGTTATCAGCAATCCCTTGCTCCTCCATTATACTAGTCAAGGCAATCTTCATGGAAATCTTCCACTCTTCCATTTGGTCAATAATTCATCAATATACAGGGAGTTGTATTCGTTTCCTATAGATGCTAGGGTCAAGTAAGTTCAACTTTGGATGAATGGCTTATAAAGCCTTTCAAATAACCTACTTGCTTACAATATGTGGGAGCAAACAATCTTCAAAAAGAAAAGACTCTCTACATGTTGAGACACCCAAAGTCAATGTCTCAAGCCTTGAAACAGGTTTTAACAGGCACACCAACAAATATATGGAACTTGCTCCTCAGACAGCTAAGACAACAATCTTATCTGCTATCCTTCAGGAAGGGACTGAAAACTCATTATTCAAATTGTATCTAAACTAACCTCTATGTACATTGACTCCATTTAGTAGACAGTTCCTTATTTTGAGTTGAATGCTGAGCTAATGGTCTCACAGTTTCCTTACTCCACCATCCTTACATATTGTTTTTTACAATGTCTACCAGTGGATAGTGGTTGTAAGTCAGACTATTGTAATGAAAAAATATAGTGTGACGTACGTATTGTGTACTAAATATTATTTACAAAAATATGACCCTACTGTGTGTATATTTTCTATTATTAAGTGCAATAGAGTAAACAATATTTACAACACAACAATTCTGTTAGGCTGTATTTTGTTTTGATATTCACTTTACCATTCCACAGAAAGAATATGGTTGTTTACTTCACTCCTACATTTCCTTCTAAGATGACTTCACTCCATACCACTGTCAGCTTAATTACTAAGGGCCCGATTCACAAAGGTAAACTGAGACGAAAGTCAAACTTTACGACTTTCAGTATTCACAAAGGGCATTTATGAGTTGTAAGGATAGATTTTTGTCTCAGTTAAACTTAAGTTTTGGTCTTAAGTTTAACTGAGACCAAAAGTCTTTAGTCTCAGTTACAATTAAGACCAAAACTCAAGTTTAACTGAGGCATAAGTCTAACTTTACTACTTGTAAATGCCCTTTGTGAATACTGAAAGCCGTAAAGTTAGACTTTTGTCTCAGTTTACCTTTGTGAATAAGGCCCCAAATGTTTTTTCTTATGTGACTGTACATTGTTAAGATGCAAAGTGTGCAAAATTCTAAATAAAACCATTAAATAGATAAATATACTAATAAAATATCAGAAACTTCAGACAAAGTTTCACTTATAGGTTAAAATGATGATCAAATAGATGTTAGGGTTTCTCTTTTCACAAATAAATCACAAGTAAACCCATAGATATGGAACGATCAGAAGATCTCCTAGGTGCCCAGTGTCACATTTATGTGATGACTAATTATGGTACATAGATGACATAAAACCTTGACAGTCTTTAAAGAAGACCTTCACAGGATGACGGGATCGAATGTTAGGTGAGCTTGTCAACCCCAATCTCTTCTCTCCATTTACCAATGCATGTCAGTTGTTCTCATCATCAGAAATTTGAAATGACGGACCAGATCCACAGAAGAAAGATTACATTTTGCTCCTGGAGGCTCATTTCTATTCTTGGAGCAAATTTACAACTTTCTTGAAATTTGAGAATAATTTATGGAGTACTACTGGGAAGCTGGAGTAATTGCAGTCCACCACGAGTAATTCTTCAATTCCTTTTTTTTTTTTAACTCTGTGTTACTCCCATGCATAACCAGTTACCCATGTGCAAACCCATGTGCAAACATAGTAAGAGTATATTTTCGCTTGCCTGAATGTGCTGCAAAAGTACACTGCTAGACTAACACTTTTTCCTTTCACAGGCGAAATCATTTTTTAATGAAGCCCCTTTTCTCACAATTCCCACCAATTATGGCAGTGTTCCCAGTCCATTCTCACACTGGAAATAGTTTCTCCTGCCAATGACACAAGAAAGTCCCTCTAAATCCAGGTTGGAAATGTGCTTTCCAAATGTTTGTGAATACCATCTAACTCTAAAGTCTAGCTCCTTAAAGAGACATTTCCACCCTAGAACATCCACAACATCCACAAAGCTGCTAATGTCTTCAGATTTGCATCATTATGGAAAAATATCATACTGATGCCATTTATATACATTTATGAAAGTACTGTATTTACTCAAAGGCAATTTTGTGAAACCCATGCTTCCTATTTTGTGACCATGAAACATGGGTTTACACTTTCAAATGAAGATATCTCCGCAAACAAGTCTGACTTAATAAGTGCTCAAGTGTGCTCTTAGCACAGGGGGTCACTTTCGCCACACTATGCACCCAGTTACCTTATACTGTATACATAGGGTCTCATTGCGATGGCCGAAGGACCGCCACTGACAGGCTGTCGGTGGTGGTCCTTCGGCCATCTCACCAGGGATCTCCATCCGCCATATTATTATGGCATTTGGACGTGTGGTGGTCGGAAGCACCGACCACCACGGTCCCGACAGGCGGTCTTTAGCCGATCGCCTGTCGGACCTCCCTGTATTCCCTGACTGGCAGCCGTGCCTGACAGGCACCGCCATAGGGATTACAATATCCCTTTCTGCCAGTCGTTCTGCGAGGGTCAACCCGCACCAAAACAGCAGGCGGAAACGGATTTGGGGGCCTGTAGCAGGCCCCCCCAAACCCCTGGGCCAGGGACATAGGCCCTGGGGGGCACCCTACATATCCCTACACCATGTGGTAGGCACTGCATGGTGCCTGCCACGTAGTACAGGAATATGTGTTGGGTGTGTGTTTTGTCTTGCGGCGGGTGCTGCGCCGCAAGACAAAACAGACACACGCCGCAATACAAAACATGAGCAATGCGACCGCTGCAGTGGCGGTCGCATCCTAATTTGCCCTATGGGACCACCACCTTGTAGGCGGGTGGTCCCAAATAAGAAACGATGGCGGACGGACTGAAGTCTGTCCGCCATCGTAATCAGCCCCATAGTTTGGTCTTTGACCCTACCCTGTGTGCACTCACAGGTGATGGCATTCCTTCACATGTTGTGGCGTCACCCAACCTCAAATGCCCTTTGAGCATCCTAATCGCCTATGCCCATTGCTATTGGGGGAGTAGTGTGGCCTTTAGCAATGTACTGTGTGGAGCTTTCCCATTAGCAGTGCCCACTGTGGACTGGTACAGCTAAAGACTGCACCCATTGGGCACGTTTAACTGTGCCCAGTGCTGAGAGCCTTTGCTTGTTCTCAGTGTCAACTGGGCTTGTTCATCAAGGGGCAATCATTCTGTTCTTACTTTTCAATAATCTGTAAAGGGATTTTGAATGGAAAATGACGTTTTACTCCTGTCTCTCTTGAGCGTTACAAATCTGCATGTTCTCCAGGGTGAGCGGCGGGGCCGCTCATGCCGTTTGAAGAATGATGTCACGATCTCTAAAGTTGAATACTCGAGCAAGAAGCGGTCTGGGGGGCGCTCCCGGCTTCGGTCGGCCCCCAGGCACCCGATGGGCTCTTTCAATTGTAAAGCACTTGGATAGGCCCCTGGGTTGCAGATGCTTGAGGACCAATTCCTCCACAAAAAGGTCTGCAGCCTGCCCCTCTGCGCGTTCCGGCACTCCAATAATGCGGATGTTGTTTCGCCGCATTCGCCCTTCATAGTCATCCAGCTGTAGGGTCATCGCCTCGTGGGCCGATCGCAGTTCAGTAACTTGCTTCTTGAGCTGGGCAGTATCAGCTACCAGTTCCCTGACGGTGCCCTCCACCGCACCCACTCTCTCCGATGTTTTTTTCATATCCTCGCGGATTAGAGCTACCTCCGTGGCCACCGTGTCGACCTTAACCTCCAGGGAGGTCCTTATAGCCGTGATAACCTCGAGGAGGTCTTTATTCGAGGGTTCCATAGCGTCACTCGGGGTCGTCCCCTCCGTTCGCTCCTCCGTATGCTGCTTCTGCCAAGCGAACTTCTCCAGCTTGGTCTGGGCCGCCGTCCGGCCGGCGTGGCCAGATGCCATGTTCCAATGGCGTCGTTGAGTCCCCCCGGAGCTAGGGCGCCACCGCTACTCCCCGCCGCCTGCAGTGAACAGAAAACACTCACCCGGCCTGTCGGTTTTCGCAGAAAGCGCCCTATATAGGGGGGGGGGGGCCTGACTTGTGTCAACGTATCAGATGGGCCTCCGGAAGAGTCGTGTACCCCAATGTCAAAGCCGCAGACAACCGGTGTAGGGGAAAACCGGGTTCACAGCCGCAGCAGGAGCCATCGCACCGCCACCACCTCCACCCGCCGCTCCAGACCAGTAGCCAATCCTGGGAGGGAGCGAGAAGGGCGTCTAGTTCGATGATGCACCACACGTACGTGATATCCGCCGCTCACCTATCATCTGGCAGCCTACCTTTCAAGTGGTCAATCTTTAATTTGTTCACCCGGGGCCCCTCAGTAATTCTTCTCAAGTCGCTGTGTCCAGCACGGCGTGGCTGTCTCCACACGCCTATTGTGGGTCCCAGCTGATCATTCCCGGGTCAGGCGCCCCACCTCTGGTGGACCTCCGGGGCCCAAGACCCTCCCCTCAGATGGATGCGGCCACAGGTCTCCAACAGCGCTCTCCCGGAGAGTGGGGCCAAAATACCGGGCCTCCTCCAACTTACATCCAAAAGCAGTCCCCACGCTGTGCCCGTGTCAGGCGGCGCCGCGGCGCCAGGGGTCCATTCAGCCCTCCTCTCGTCCCCGCATCTGGCAAGCCCGCCACGGAGGCATTTCAGGATGTTAAGGCCCCCGCACCGCCTCCACGTCCCAGGCCCCCGCAGCGCCACAAGGATCCAGGGCCACCAAAGCACTTCCCCCAGTCGGGGGCCGCCAACAACGTGGTACCTGGTGGCTGGCTGCGGGCCTCCGGTCTGCCTCAGGTCTGCGCGCCCCCGTTTAGCTGCACGTCGCGGGGGACGCCTCTGCATAATCTTTCTGCCTCCTTCACTCTCGGGGGGCCGGGGAGGACCGCCGCCACATCCGCCCGTCCCCAAATGGAGCGTCTGGCAACTCGGGGTCTCCTCAGCCACGTTTGAAGGCCTCGCCAGTCTAGGCCACAGCAGCGGACTCGCGCACCCGCATGTCGCCTCACGTCGGCGGGGAGAGCCGTCCACCAAGACCCGAGTCACGGGTCGCCTTCGGGACCTCCCCCCCGATCGCCGCCAAACTCGGTCAGCTGGCTGCTGGGCACTGCGGCAACACTCCGGCGGCACTGGGGCGGGAATCGGGCCGGCAGGAGTCGAAGCAAACAGGATGTTTTGGGAGTGGCGCTCCGGAGCAGAGCTACCGAGCGGCCATTCCCGTCGGCGGTTAGCCACGCCCCCCTTTTTCTCCATTTTTAATTTAGAACATTCTACCCTCAGTTGGAAATATAATTTGTAATAGCCATATAGCCTTTCTAACTTGGGTTACACCGATTGTTAAAGGCACACACCCTCGTTATTACTGTGGTTGAGGGCTGTTAGCAACTGTTATGGCCCTTGGCAGGTAGCTATGACAATCTATTAGAACATTTCAATGTTGAGATCCCCATTGAAGACTTGAGTGGTTCAGGGCTAGTAATGGCTACTATACGTTTTCTGCTCCAATATTCAAATATTAGACCTACTGTTTCTTCTTTTTGATTTACAACATTCTATCCTCCTTCTGCCTCATAGTATAGCGGTTGTTAAGCTCGGGTTCAGGGCCTTTACAACTGGAATAATCATCAGCAGAGGGCTATAAGGCAATATTAAAAGGTATTGTTTGAACATTAGATCTCATAATAGATCTTGATGCTGAAATTTAAGCAATTCATCAAGAGCCCTTTTACAATTCTTTAAAAGACCTTAAAAACTTCAGAAAATAGTGCTGAGTTTTCTATAATGCTATTAGATCATTCAAACCACTGAGGGCAGAATGTGTTAAATTAAAGAAGAAAACAGAAGATAATTTATTTACTGATTGAAACAGCTCGACACAAAGAGAGATAGATGCACTTTAACTGCATAGTACATATTAACAACAGCAACATGAAGGTCATGCATTTAACAAGGAATGGAACAAGAGTAGAGGAACAGGTAAAAAATAGAGGGACAATAAGATGAGTGGCTGCAAATGAAGTAGAAATGATTAGCAGAGGTGAGGAGGAGTGCAGTAGAAAGTGGCAAAAGTGAGAAAGGAGAAAGAGTGAATAAGGAGCAAGGGTGGGGTTGGAATGGAAGACAGGGGAGGGAAAGGGACCGAGGGAGAGAAGGAGTAAAGGATGAGGGGACAGGTCAGGGAGGGAGAAGGTTGATGAAGGGGGAGTTGGAATTTGGAGTGGGCTGAAGAGAGGGAGAGGAGAAGGGGAGGAAGAATGTGGAGTAAGAAGGGGACATGATGAGGAGAGGAGAGCTATAGAGCGCGGTAACAAGAAACGAGAAGAGGAAAAGTCAAAGGTTGGGAGGAAAGTGGATGGGGCGTCGAGGAAGGGGAAGGAGGAGAAAAAGAGGAAGGGAGAGAAACAGTATGGAGGGGAGGGTGAGGTAGAGAGGCAAGGAGGGAAGGGGGGACAGAGTGGGGAAAGGTGGGAAGGCTCAGGAGAGAGGTCAGCGAGGGGGAATGTGAAAGGGAGATAGAGTGGAAAGAAGATAATTAGAGGAGACTAAAAAGTGGGGGGGGGAAGAGAGGCAGTAGAGGAGATAACAAAGAGTGAAAAGGTGCCAGGAAAAAGGGGTAGGAGGGAAAAGGTGAGGGCATGGGAAAGGGGGAAAGGGAAGAGCAGAGTAATAAAGGGGGATGCGTGGAATGGGCAGGAAGGTTGATAGATCATGGTAGCCATGCACTTTATAAATCTGCTTAGCAGAAGGAAAAGGCAGAGGTAGGCAGAGCAAAGGTACGATGGGAAGAGGTAAGGGAGCAAGGGGTGGTCAGGTAATGGTGGGGATTAGAATAGGTTGCAATGTAGTGGCAGATAAGGAAGAGAGAGAGTTTATATACACAAGTAGCCAAATTATAAGGTAGAATAAAGAGGAGAGAGCACGGAAGAATACCAACAACTACAGTACAGTTGAGTCAATAGGTTGGATGCTATCTGACGGGATGAGTCTTTAGAAGATAGCAGAAGGGTGAAGTGTAGATGTGGTCCTAATTTCTGCAGGAAGAGAGTTCCAGAAAAGAGAAGTGTTTCCACAGAAAGACTGATGCAAAGGATAAGAGGTTTTGTACTTGGTCATTTCCAGTAGAAGGTTGTTTTGCACTTGAGGTCTCTCTTGTTGTCGAGTGGCTAGAGGAGATTAGCCAGGTAAGCAGAAGAGCTTGAGTTGACTGCTTTTCTGGCTAAACTTCCCAATTTAAATTTGATTCTGGCATCTATGGGAACCCAGTGTAGCTCAATTAGATTTGGAGTGATGTGTTCACATTTCCTTGAAAAAGAGAGAAGCCTGGATGCGGCATGCAAGATAGATTTCAGAGGAAAAAGAGCAGATTGCCAGTTGTGTAAAGGTTGAGCTCAGTATGCACTTAGGGACGTGGAGCTGAGTGCAGGCCAGGTGAAAGGCCAAACTGTGAGGCCAGAGTTCTTGAACATAGTCAAATCTTGAGCCTAGTCAACTGTAAGGGAAAGGAAGTCAATGGCAGTGCCTTCTCATGTGATATGTAATGTCACGTCACCAGTGAACGTTTCAAATGATGCTGTTTGTGATCCCCTCATTAAAAGATCATGATCTGTGCATGAGTGGTTATGGTTATCAAACTAACCATAGCTAGTGAGTTTTAAGAACTACAACTGCCCCGCATAATTCCAATGTGTGCAGCAACTTCCGTACTGCAAATACCGGATGTGATCAAATCTGCATCCCAGGACAAATTTGAGCAGGTCAATTCTGCCGAAATTCTCTGAGGGAAATGTGCCTGGGAAATACTGAGATATGTGGATTTGGTGCAGTAAGCAGCACAATCCTCATGTTATGCCTCATTTTGTAGGAAGGACTTGTAATGGGTGATAATTACTGCACAAGGTAAAACCCGAAAAACTCTACATGATAAAATCCGAACAACTGAGTGTCGAATTTTATTAAACAGGACACCAGGGCAACAGCAATGAGTCTCTATATGTTTTAAATCAGAGCCATAATGCTCCTTCTAAAGAAGATGTTTAGAGTCATTTGTGTATCACTCAATAGTGTCAGTAAAGAACTATAACTTTCCTTCAACATGTTTTTTTCCAGTGACAATGCATGTATCATACATATCGGTTTGGTATATTTTAAAATAAGAAGACATCATCATTCTCCTATATATTATTAAACTTGCTCATTTCAAGAAGTTTGTTAGCAAACTTTGTCAAGTAAAAAGCAAAATACCATTTAGCTTGCTTTCAGCTGCATGGGATAACGTACATGACGACAATTCCTAAACAATAATTATAATAGCATACATTTCAGGGAAGGAAACACATACCTATATTTCAAACCTTAAAGCTCAGTAACTTAATAGGAAAAAAAGTATAGCTAAATAATTCTAGGAGCATGATTTTAGATTGCCAAAATGGTATGTGGTATATTCTTTGAATTTCCTTGAATCATTTTAGAAAGAAATCCCACAAAAAAGTGCTTTGACTTGAATTTGCTAATTGTAAATGGTTAATTTCCCAGCTCAGTGCTCTTACACAGAGGTGAAATATTCAATGCAAGTCATAAATAACACATTTTAATAAAGTAAGACTTTGATTGTGACATGAGGTCATGCCAGCATTGTAATCCCACAGGGACTATTTCAAAGTCTTCCAACAAAATGCTCCTCCCCTGCACAGGGAGAAATGCCGGCTGAGTGTGTCCATTTTACAGGGCTTCATGTTCCAGTGGTGTCGCGGTTTGTTCATATAATGCGTGAGCCGTTTTCACCAAATAATCCACCAGTAATATTGTTTCAGCAGTTTTTACTTAAATTATACCGCTTAGTGAGTCAATATTAGCCAATATAAAGTCCCAAGCAGCTATGCCGTTCAGAAATACTATTCTCTCTCCATCAGTGAGTCGCTTTCAACAGTCTGTCATTGAAACAGAGTGCGTGGGTGCTGGTGTTTGCGTGTGTATACGTCAGATCATAGAAATAAAAAAGTTCTAATATGGAAAGGGGAAGCGTACAGCCGGAAGGACATTGAAATGTGCTGGTCTGAAAGTGTACAAGGGCAAGTAGCATGTCCAATACACTGTTATCATTTTACAAAAGAAGCAGGATTAGCCACGGCATTTGGGAAACGGTCAAAGAATGCGGTACTTTTATGTTATCAGTTTGCGCCTGTGCCAAGCGTGTAGGTGGTGAAAGGGAGTCTCATCTAGAGACTGACTGCTCAGAAGCCTTTGTGATCCAAGCAGGCGGTTTCACTCCAATTCCTGTCGGACATATTTTCACATCACTAGTTCAAGAATGACAACTAGCACATTTTGTCCCTGTTCAACAAAGAAGTAAAAATCCTAATTTTTATAGCACTTCCAAAATATTTTTT
This sequence comes from Calotriton arnoldi, assembly GCA_963921515.1. Lineage (NCBI taxonomy): Eukaryota > Metazoa > Chordata > Amphibia > Caudata > Salamandridae > Calotriton > Calotriton arnoldi. The sequence continues at coordinate 109,440 of CAWUFW010016862.1, forward strand.
GAGAAATGTCACAGATAAATATGCTTTCTTCCAAGGCTTGACTGGGAACGAATAGCAGCCCTACATGTTTTAATACCATAGCCATATTGCAATATGCAGGCTCAGGGAGTTAGTACCTTTCTCTTAAAGTGGTCGGGAGCACTCCCATCAAGAACCCTTTTTAGGTCGGGCTGTGAACAGGTGTATATGGAGGAGGAACTCATATGAGAGACATGCAGTGGCAATGGGTCTGGATTATAACTGAAAGTGCCTCTTCAGTCACGGGTGAGATTAGGCACTCAATTACTCACCATACATGTACACTCTGTCATTCTTCCATGCACTCATGCATCCATTTATCCACCCCTCATTTATTCTTACATTCGCGCAGGCATCCAATCACAATAACATATAGACACAAACTCAGCAAGCACATGCAAGATAAATAAAAGTTGAACCATTAAAAAGAAGAATAATTGACTAAATGTGGCAGACACATGCTTACAATACAAAAAGAAAAAATTATTAAGTTCAACGACTTTATTCAGTCAATCGACCATTAAAGCATTATAAAATCACAGTGAAACAAATTAAAAACATCTTATTACGGTACATCCACTATAAAATCATAGTAAAACAAATTAAAAATATCTTAAGATGGCATTATGATGGTGTCATCTTTGTTTTAAACTTCAACCATGGCTGCCACATTTAGAAACGATGTGCTGACCATCTTAGAATGGTAAGACAATGATACACTATAGACATTAATATTCCAAGATGGCTGCCAGGTTTAGAAGCCGTCGCCATGTGCGATATGGTGCACTGCAAATTAAATAAACAGCAAGAGACGACTTGTAGCACTCTGTTGAACTGCAGGGTGCTCTAAAAATAACATTAATAAAAGAAACAAGCATTTGCAATGCAATAGGTCTCGCATTTACGCAAGTTTAAGCTATTGGCATTGTAAATGACAATGCCTATTATTTTTGTTTTTTAAAACATAAATGAAAGGCATTGTCATTTACAATGCTAATAGCTTAAACTCGCGTAAATGCGAGACCTATTGCATTGCAAATGCTTGCTTAAGTTTAAAACTGAGAGCGGCGCCGCTTCATGGACACTGCAGTCGTTTTTTTTTTTTTTTTTAATTTCAACACTCAGCGCGGTGTCCTTGAAGCGGGTGCCGCGCTCAGTATTAAAGTAAAAAAAAAAAAAAGAAACCGAGCGCGGTGTCCTTGAAGAGGCGCCGCGCTCAGTTTTAAAGCAAAAAAAAAAAAAAGAAACTGAGCGCGGTGTCCCTGAAGCGGACACCGCGCTCATTATGAAAGTTAAAAAATAAATAAACAGAGCGCGGTGTCCCAGAAGTGGACGCCGCACTCAACATAACAGTTAAATATAAATAAATAAATAAACTGAGCGCGGTGTCCCTAAAGCGGGCGCCGCGCTCAGGATACAAATACAATAAAATGGCATCCGCCATTGTCCCCATAAGTACCCATAAACAAAATAGTGCTGACCCCCTAGATAAAGCCGACTGTGTAACGAGCCAAGTAAAAGGTCCAGTCGTCATGGGCGATAACAAATGGCGACAAGGCGGTAACAAAGAGGGACTAACAAGCCTCATAATGAATCGGAAGCCAGCATTTACCAAGGACAATGACACCAGCCAATGAAAAGTATGGGCGGAGAGTGGGCGAGGCTTACACAGCATACTCGACTACTGCATGCCTTGCAGAGCGAACAGCGCATGAGCGCTGCTGCTAGGCTCACCTAAAAAGGAAAGAAATGAAAGGGGACCTATAAAAAGAGAAAGTGAAAAGCTACTAGCCCTCCAGCCCAGGCTCTGAAGCGCATTCTTTTTGAGGAAGATGAGCACATGTGGTCTGGTGGAATACCATCATTTACGGCCGTAGAGCTAATTTGCCAAAGTGGGTTGGCCCATGCTACTTTATGTCACAGGTGAAAACAGATGTGAATGACACTCAATCAGTTCAATGGTTGAAGAGGGCTGACCCACATTCTGTCTATGTATGTATACGTATGTATGTATTTTTAAGATTTGTTTTTAAAAAGTGTTTTGAAAGACATCTAAAACTTCAGTCCCGAGGCAATACCATGATGAGCTTTTCTGGTGGTGCTCAGAATCTAGTGCCTGATTTATGAACAGACAGGGCTTGAAGTGTAGGTAGGTAAAAAGATACGTTTATTAGTTAATAAAAACCATAATCATAAAACAAAGAAAACAAACCATACATCAAAGCCTTTTGCACAACCCTTCAGTCAAAATTTAAAAACATGAAAACATCACATCAGTTCCTTAAGAAGCCATAACTATAGTCCTGTAAAGTGCAAGGTGCTAAACAGCATAGTCCTCCAGGAGGGCTTCCCCCCAGCCCACCTAATATAACAACAACAATTTGGTAAACCCCATAATGTATGAATTAACCATAGGGCTTATAGAACTTAAGCGCCTAATCATAGTTGCTGCAAAGTGCAATGTGCAAAATAAGGTGTGTAGTGGACTCTAAAGTGGCAGGCTTAAACAAACAAACAACAAACAAACAATCATCGACAGTAGCTTCCTCTTATAGTTCACAGAGTAGGCTGCCTTGAAAAAGGACTGATCCCAGTGGCGGCTGTCACCAAGTATCACGGGTGGGGTGGGGGAAGGGGGAGGGACTGGGGGTTGGTTAGGAAAATAAATCAAAAAAATGACCGCAGCCTCGTCTCACGTCACCCTCTTCTGTTCCTGCTTGAAGCAGGTAGCACAAACAGGCTCTCCCAGACAATCACAACGCTGCAATGCAGCATGGTGATTGGTCTCAGCACCGTGGTTCAGTGCTGAGATAGGCAGTGGGTGGCTGGGTATGTTCCTCCCCAGGCTGTGCATTACAGCCTGGTTGGGAATATGCAAAGTGCGCATGACTGTTTGGCCGGGCCAAGACGCCCGGCCAAGCAGTCATGCCCACTTAAGTGCCCACCACTCCTCCTCTTGCTGGCTGTGACACAGCCAAGCCCTGCCCCGTAAACTGGAAAAATAAAATGATAATAACCTAGTGTTATTATTATTTTCTTTTTCTTTTATCCACTGCTCGATATGAAGTGGGGCGACGCACCTCCGCCTTCGCGGAAGAGCCGCCTTTGACTGATCCTGTGGCTCCTCATACGAGTTTAGCACCAGCCATCCATGTGCTCGCTTGGCTAGGGTTATTTTGTCTTCCCACCGACTTTTCAGCCTGATGCTTTTGTTCACAATTTTCTTAAAGACTTGCTCACTTGTGTCTACCTGCCATTGTTCACTGAGGCCGAGAGTCTCGATACTGTCCCATAAGTACTTTTTGAAGCTACCTTTCCCTTTTTTTAGGTTGTTTTTGGTCCAAACATATTGCGCTGGCAAGTCCTTAGCAGCATTTCTCATTTTATGACAGCATTTTACAAAGACCCTTGACCTGGGTAGAGATTGCCTTACCAGTGAAAACTCTAGTCTGACTTGTGGAGGTGAGGCCAACCTCGGCAGCTAGAAAATTCGCCTACAGGTCTGAATTATGAGCTTATCCAGTAGACTAGCATCTAGACCTAGCATTGTTTCGACTTAATTATGGTGACTAGGGGTTTAAGATTGTGACCCCAGAGTGATTTCGCTAAAGTCAAAAAGGCAAAATATAGGGCCAATCCTTTCCCTCTGATAGCATCCTTTTGTGGGGCAAAAGTGGCCCTCGAATCAAGCTTAACCCCGAAATAGACATAGGTGGTTGTTTCTTCTATTGGTGACCCATTGAGAAGCCTTTTGCTCTGCCTGGAGATGCGCCAATTTAGCAGGATGACCTTCGTTTTTTTTAGGTTAATCTCTAACTGGTTTTCATCTGAACAGACTGCTAAGCGGTTGAATAATCTTTGTAACCCTACTCAGGTGTTACTGAGAAGGAGCAGGTCGGCGGACCACTGAGGCTCGGGGAATGAGACACCAACTCGTCAAGGACTGGAGAGAGGTCTGACATATACAGATTGAATAGGAGTGGTGCAAGCACGCACCCCTGTTTCTGGCCAATCGATGTACCCACCTTTCTTGACAGATGGGTCCCATCCCGACCTTGAAATGAATTTGTTAACTTGATATTTCTCAGAGTTAGTGTTTTAATTTTAGACATCAGAGCTCAGAAACAGAAAGAAATAACTGTACTATTGAACATAAAGTGCTAATTTGGACAAAGAGAGTTAAATTAATTCACTTTACACCCTGCAGACGCATAAAATAGGAGGACTGTGCATTGTCAGAAAAGCTCATCGTGATACAGCCCCTGATCATACACACATATCGTAGATACTATGAATGAAACTACAAATATGTACAACATTACACTTATTGAAACGATATGCAACCCCTACTAAGAAGGGCCTAACAAGGTTTCTCACAGTGCAAATCTTCTACTTCCAGGGTTTGTCAGAATGGGGACCCAACATCGAAAGCTTGCCTACTACAGTAACCCGTGGAATTCAATGTAACAAAAATCTAAAATCTCTCTTTAACATCTGCCATTCACAATAAATAAGTCATCTCTACTGTCTTTGTCAAAATATTTTATAAGAAACAGATAGGACCTAGGGCATCTGACATACAATTTCCCAATGTGAACCAGTCAGGCCCATATACTTTATTATTGGCTTGTGCACCTTATTGACATGCTACCTACTGATAGAAATACAGTTTGGGTTAGCACTAAGGCACTGCACGTAAGCACTTTACTGCTCTGAGGCACTTTAATAAGTCCGTATTAAAAGTGATGGGCATCGAGGAATTTTATCCATTAATTTTAATACTGTTCATAGCACAGCAAAATAAGCATGTGGTCACTTTATAGATGTGGAGTTAAGGAAAACGTATAAGACAATGAGTGTGTGCAAGCATAGAGACATCTTCTTAGTAAGGCAATGACTATGGAAACTATGATAATTATAGACAACAGACAAGCTACTTTAAGATGTTTATGTGGTATCAATGTTCTAGTGCGGCATGTTATCTCTAATATCTGTTGAAAATTATTAAATTTAAGTGGTCTTTCCGTATTTTATCTATTTATACATTTGATTATAATTGATCCTTTGTACAGCTGTGATTACAGCTGTTAATGCTCCGAATATTGTAACGATTTTTATTAACCAATCAATAAAGCTTTTACTTACTTACATTATCTTGCGACAGTAACCAAGGTAGGCCTATTGTTTTGATCATATGCATTCCCACAAGGTTAACCATTGGGCATTAAGTCAAGAAATTGCAAATATGTGAAAAATTACTGTTGGTAAATCAATATATAACCCCTCTCAATACAGCCTCAAAGGATTATCACAATGCAAATGTTCTACCCCCAGGGTATGTCAGAAGAGGCAGAGAAACCCCAAAATCCTAGTCTACTACTGTAATTTATGAGATTCCATGTAACAAAATACAAGTCGAAAGGCTTACCAACAGTGAAATAACAATCTCCCCTTAATGGACCATCAGCTTTAACACAAGCTTTTCATAATAAATAAGTCAAGCATACTGCCTTTGTAGTAACATTTGAAAATAAACAGGTCAGATTTATGACATCCGACATAAAGTTTCCCAATAAACCAATAAGGTCTATAGGGCCAGATGTACGACACTTACATTTTGCGACTCGCAAATTGCGTCACTTTGCGACTCGCAATTTGCGCCTCACAAAATGCAGTTCACAACAGTGTCTCGGACACTGTTAGCGATTCCTAATGGGGTCACAAATTGCCTGCCTCATTAATATTCATGAGGCAGGTGCTATTTGCGACCCCATTAGTAATGGACAGCACTCACAGGGATGGTGGCCTGCTGTGGTCAGCAGACCACCATGTCTGTGACTGCTTTTTTAATAAAGCAGTTTTTTTTTTTAAATGCAGCCCGTTTTCCTTAAAGAAATACGGGATGCATTTAAAAAAGAAAAATGAAAGGTTTCTGTTTCATTTTTTAAGAGCAGGCAGTGGTCCCTAGGACCACTGCCTTCTCTTAACAAATATTTTCGCACACACTCACAAAGGACTCGGGGACCATTCCTGACAGGTGGTCCCAGAGTCTCAGTACCCAGTCTAGCCTGTGGTACAATAGCAACTTGGCCTCAGCCCGGAAAACCTGTAAAAGCCTGTAACGGGCTTGGAGGCGGGACTATGATCCAGTTTTGAAAATACAATACCATTTAGCCTTTAAGAACTATCATAGGGCCATTTAGAAGGAAAGAGCTGCCTATTTTGCTGATGAGATTAGAAACAGCAGTAACCCTGCTAAATGTATCTTCTCCCTGCTCAAAGACCTTAAATCTTCAAGGCAACCCAAAGCTTCCCCTCTTTCCTCTAATCAGCAATGCGAGGTCCTCGCTGCCCTCTTTATCAAGAAGGTAGAGAACATCTACAGGACTTTCCCCCACACTGAGATCAGGACAGGCCCCCCCGCGGCCCAGTGATACTTCTACGCTCTCTGTTTTCCCGGCGCTCCTGGAAACAATGCCATGGTGGTCCCTTTACTTAAAACACTTAAAAACCTACCTTGGATGCCTTAAAACCGGAGAATTTTCACCCTATCTCTCCCCTCCCATTAGTATCCAAGATCACTGAACCCTACATCAATTCTTTTCTTACTATGTTCATCGAAGACAACAATCTGCTGGACCCTTCCCAGAATGGCTTCCGCCCACGTCACAGCACTGAAACCGCCCTTCTGGCTGTAAAAGAACATCTAAGGGGTGCATTAGATGTCGGACGCACCTCAGCTCTGATCCTATTGGATCTAAGCGCTGCGTTCAACACAGTGTCCCACCAGATCCTGCTGCAACGCATGGATGATATCAGCATTGGCGGCCCTGCCCTGGGCTGGTTCACCTCCTTTCTGTCGGAGAGAACCTGCCAAGTGTCTGTCCCCCCCTCTGCTCCCAGGTGCATGCTGTCCACCAAGGGGTTCCTCAGGGTTTGGCTCTGAGCCCTACCCTATTTAACATCTATATTCAACCCGCAGCAGTAGCCAGAAGCAGAGGATTAACTGTGGTATCCTATGCAGATGACACACAGTTGGCGGTAGCACTATCAGATGATTCTGCGCAGGATGTGCTCAAGTTTTAGGAAGATCTAACAGCTATTGCAGACTGGATGACCTCCAACTGCCTCCAACTTAATGCCAGTAACTCCGAGATCTTGTTGGTGGGCAAAGATACTCATTGGTGGAGCGTGCATTGGTGGCCATCCACTCTGGGTCTCCCGCCTGCCCCAAAGCAGACAGTCAGAAATCTCGGAGTATGGGTGGACTCCGCTCTTACTTTTCAGGCTCAAACAAAAGCGGTAGCCGGGGTCTACTTTGGGCTCCTACGTGGGCTTAAACCACTGTTGGGATTCTTTGATCCCACCATCCGTCAGGTGATCATCCAGGCCACAATACTATCCAGGCTGGACTATGCTAGCTCCCTATACCTAGGGGCCAATAGAGCAGAGATACTTCGCCTTCAAAGGGCACAAAATGCTGTGGTCCAGACTCTTCTCGGCTTGCTGAGAACCTGTTCCACCACCGACTCTATCCACAGACTGCATTGGCTGCCGGTGCAGAAATGTATCCAGTTTAAAACTCTCTGTATCACCCATAGAATCTTGAATCTCCAATCCCCCGATATTCTGGCTAATCTTCTTACGCCCTACATACCCTCCCGCCAGCTGTGCTCTAAGGGCCAGCACCTGTTGGCTGTTCCCCAGGTTAAGAGAGTACGGGCAGGAGGGCGCTCCTTATGTGCCCTCACCCCGAAGCTTTGGAATTCCCTCCCTGTGAGTATCAGAAGTATCCAAAACCACGCGTTATTCCCTAAAGCCATAAAAACCTATCTTTTTCCTGCATAAATGGTCTCTCTGTGCCTCACCCGGTCTGCCTATGACAGTTGCATTTTAGCGCTGGGATGCCCCTTTGCTGGGGCAGCTGTGCGCTCTATAAAATTCATAACATAACATTTGCGAGTGGCTTACCACCTACTTGAAGTAGGTGGTAAACTGTTAATGTTTTACGACCGGGAATTCAGTTGCAAAACAATGGTACATTACATTGTGACCCGCTATTAGGAAGGGACGCCCCTTCCTAATAGCGAGAGTCGCAAACACTGTTTTGCAAGTCACAGACTCGCAAAATAGTGTTTATACATGCCAGGACCCTTTATTGAGGTCGCAAACGGGCCGATTTCCCGTTTGCGACCACAAAAACGGTTGTACATCTGGCCCATAGTCTTTGTCATTGGCTTGTTATTATAACTAACTCAGGCCTACTCTATTGAGCATAATCTCTGCAGTACAGGCATTGTTTTTCAGTAAAAGTCCTATTCAACCCCGCAGGAAGGAAGATCAAATATGGGAGTATCCAAAGAGCCTCTCTTATTAGTGATTTCTAAAGCACTTTTTTTCTATTGATCACAAATGGTCTGGATGCACTGTCAATTCGGACATAACAAATGAGACTACAGAGAGGTCATAGTTTGTCATTGTTGATTTAAGTTGATTATATAGTTTGCATTGTTCTTTTGCATTGGTGTGTGGTCTGAAAAAGTAATCCTTCTCTGTGTTTGCACTAAAGCTTCCCCAAAAAATACTGCTTCCAGTGCAACTGCTGTCACAATAGTAGAGGCCATGGCTGTTGCAATGGCAACAATTTCCACCATGACTTAGACAACAACCGTAACAATGGCTTACAGCACATTACAGCAAACACTGGTGTAACTGCAGCACGGACCAGAGCAGTGACAGTAGCTGCCACTCTGGAAGGGACAACTGCAGTAACAAGAGCTGCCAGCAAAGCAGGGACAGCAACAGTGACCACAGTTCCTGCCATGCCAAAGACACCAGCAACCACAACAGCAGGAAATACAGCAGTGACAAAAGCTGCAACTGCAGCAGGGACCAGAGCAGCAACAACAAGTGCCATCACTACAAGAACAACATCTGCAAGCACTACAAGGATGATAACAGTGACTAAAGCTGTAACAATGGCAGGAAACACAGCATCAGCCACAGCTGTCATCATAGTGGCAACAACAGCAGCCACAATAGCTTCAATCACCGCAGTGACCACAGCATCAACAAGGGGCATCAAAAAATCAATCACAGCAATCACTACCACAGTAGCCTCATTAGCTACAGCAATAGATGCAAGCTCAAAAGAAAGCACAGCAGTGACAACAGATTCCACCACAGATGTACTTCCAACATTGACTACATTAGTAATCACATCTGCCACCAGGAAAGGGAAAACAGCAGCAATCACAGCTGTAACCAAAGCAGACACTACAACTACCAGCAGGGCAGGGACAGCCACAGCCACAATGGCAGGGGCAACAGAATCAACTACTACTGCATCCACAGTGGGGACTACAGCAGCAACAATAGCTGTCATGACAGCAGTAACCACAGCAGGGAATGGACAACAGCAGCTACCCACAAAGTATGGACAATAGAAGTTACCACTGCTAACTGCTCTAACCACAGCCAAGGACAAAGCAGAGACCACGGCTTCCACCAAGGTATGCACAACAGCAGTGGCAACAGCTGCCAGCAAGGCTGAGACAACCGCAGTGACCGTAGTTATAACCATAACAGGGACAACAGCAACAGTTGCCACAACAGTAGAGATGACAGCAGCAATAATTGAAAACTGAACAGCCACAACATCTGCTATAACAGCAACAATGACTGCAGGCAGACCAGTGACCATAACTGCCCCCATGGTAAGGGCAACAGCAACAATGTCTGCCAGCATATTAGGGATGGCACACAGTAGCAAACACTGCTGTAACTGCATCAGGGACCAGAGTAGTAACTGCAGATGCCACTCTGGAAGGGACACCATCAGTAACGAGCTGCCAGCAAAGTAGGGGCAACAATAGTGACCACAGTGACAGGGACAACAGTAATCACACCAGCAGCAATTACCACAGTGACAAAAGTTGCCAGTACTGCTGGGACCACAGGAGCAACAGCAACTGCCACCACAGTAGCAACATCTACCACATCAGCAACAACAGCTGCAAGCATAGCAGGGACCATTGCATCAACAAGGGGCATTGCAACATTAGCCACACCATTTATGTCTACAGTAGCAGTAGCAGTTGGAACTAAAGTTGAAAGTTCAGAAGAAAGCCCTGCAGTGACAACAGCACCTACCACATCTGGAACTCCAACAGCAATCACAGTAGTAATCACAGCTGCCACTGGAACAAGGACAATCGCACCAACTGCAGTTACAATCAAAGCAAATACCACAGCTAACACCATGATAGGAACAGCAGCCACAATAGCAGTGGCCACAGCAACAACTACTACTACATAGATATTTTGGACTATAGTAGCAACAATATCTGTCATGACAGCAGAAGCCGCATCTGCACCAGGGGAATGGAAAACAACAGTTGTCAACATAGCAGGGACAACAGAAGTTACAAGTGTTAACTGCTGTGACCACAGTCAGTGACCACAGTTGCCACCTTGGCAGAGGCAACAACAGTGATTACAGCTGTAACCAGATCAGGGGCAACAGTAAATGTTGCTGCAAAAGTAGGAATCACAGCAGCAATAGCTGTCGTAAAAGCAATCACAACATCTGCCATAAAAGTAGCAACATCTGCAAGCACAGCAGTGACCACATCAGCAAACAAAAAAGAGAAACAAAGCACTTTGCCTAAACCACTTGCAAAATTTACTTTATATATAGATCAAGGCACTTAATTTCATGATCACACTGGTTATTCTTGTACACTGTATTATCCATTAGCAACATTATTCAAAGCAAATCATATATCTGCATAAGCTTGATAAGCGCAAACAAACAACATACTCAATTGTGCTATCTCAACAACACACTGTAAAAAATGTTTAGTTGGAAAAAACAATTCTTAATAACACGAAAGACCACTGAGTCCAGTTCTGTTCGTTACAGAGACATACTACGGTAAAATATCCATAGTCTGTATAGTTTGAAGTCCTTACTATATCCTTTTTTATCATACCAGGGGCTGAGACAATTCCTTTGTCTGGGAGTAGCTCGCTCTTTCAAGAGTTTGCTCCTCTGAAAATCTCTTGATTAGTAACCTAGTTACCATTTATCAACACGTTTCGAACCACTTGGATTTGGTGTCTCCTCAGGACATAGAACTAGAAAAACTGCAGGGTAACAAAATTTTTAATTATATTGTAAGAGTTGTAAAAAAAGTTAAGAGTTGTAAGAAGGTTTGCAAAAAATGTATGAAAGAAGTTGCCACCCCAGGTAATCATGCAAAAATGATGAGTACCTTCAGTCCATTGTAGCAAAAACGCTTTTATCTAAAATTATAAATTATAAATACAATATTACAAATTCTTGATTGTTGCTGAGCTCATTATGTAAGTTATGTTGTACATAGCTGAAGATTGTAATACCTTAATTTTAATCCAATTGGCTCAAGTTATGGTTTATTCGGCAATACTTTTGCCCTAGAGGTTCATTCCGAGTTTGTTTTCAAAGGCTGTTTTCCATGTTACAGTTACGGTCAATCGTCAGTGGTGTCTGCGGCGTCACTTCAGTTGGCTGGAAATAAACATCGCTAGTTAGCATAGTGACATCACAGAAGAGAAGGAGGGGAGTTATAATACATGCCGCACAGCCAGTTTTTCATTCAAAGAAAAATAATTTTACCAGAAAAAAGGATTTGGAATTGTCAAAAATGTTCAGGAATTTTCATAAAAGAAAATTAAGTTTACTAAAGAAAAATATCCAAAAACGTGTTCAAAATAGGTAATTTTTTCTCCCCAAAAACATGTTCAAAAACCTTTTTTCAAAACAATGAGGGGGAAAAATACTCAGAAATTACGAAGTTCTGACATCTTATTCAATCCAACAACAGTTGTATTGAAACATAAAATTAGGTTTGCCTCTCTTCTTATCATGCTTCGCTCTAAATCACCTCTTCACAGAAGAGGATGGATAACTGACACAACTATCCATTTGAAATCATTTTCAGTGTGGCCATGCAAAAGAAAATGATTGACGGGTGGGGCTGGTGTAAGTTTTTGTCAAATACATGACATATGTTGAATTCTTTTCTGTTGCACTTCTTGGCTTGTCTTTCCCACATACTATTTGCCACACAGATATACAATCCCATATACAAAAATTTTTGTTCTACAGTTAGAGAATTGGATATGGGTCCACTTGATGGAATCTTAAAGAAATTTAGAGACTTCAATGGTTTGCTCACAAGTGGCATATCTGCCACTGTTATATTCCATATAGGTACCCTATATAGGCGCAGGTAACATTGCAACCTTTCACCTATATTCTTCCCTACATTACATACATAACATACACAACACTGCATTCAGAACGCGGGTTTCCCCCTAGTTCGAATCTCATACATTATGCATGAGGCTTCTTGGAAGCACAGCAGGACTAGCATCTCCTGTATAATATCTCTGTATAAAGTTCAGGCCCGACGTCACCCTTTAGGCCGACACAGTACCACAGCAAGGTAGGACCCCTGGGGAGACCAATGGGTATATATACATCACATATTGCTTAGAAGGGGAGAGGAGACCGAGACTTCCCGGCTGACACACTGACCAGCGACGCTGAGGTTCCTGCATGCAGACACTCCAGCCCACAGTGGTCTAACATCCCTCGCGGGGTGTCCAACTCGAGACCAGGACGGGGTCCCATATTCTCACATTCTCAGGTAATGGGGTTGACTAGATCCTAGAGGGATTCTTGGCATAACACCTACACAGATGCTAGGTACATTTAGGTACATCTAGTTAGGAAGGCACCGTAGGAGTAAGCACTGTTTATCATGTGTTTTATGTGCTTGTATATATTCATGATTACTGCAAGATGGTAGAACTTTACCATCCCTTTACTTTCGTAGTACTTCTAATCATATATCTCTGCTACTTTCTAATGGTTGTTACAGCTCATCTATACTACACTAGAATAACAACTGTTCAATAAATCCTTATTGAAAACGCCCGGCCTGTTTATTCTGTGTATCTCTCTGAGACAAACTAAGTAAGCACGAGTGACTGAGCGAAAGATAGTATATTGTTTCCACGATTCTGAGGGATCAGGGTTGTCATGTTCTGAGGTTGCCAGAATCTATCCTCTCCTTGGTAAGAGGAGATTATAGTGGCACTGTGAGCTAGCTGATACAGACAGGCTAACATACCCGGTGGGGGTGCACGGAATCAGTCTGCCACCAATCCCACAGTTTATGTTATCCAAACGCGCAGATCCTGTGTAGGTTATATAGGAACTACACGACATGGTGCCGCCAACGTTGGTTGGGTACTTATTTAACAGTAGAATCTGAGTTGTTCGGTCGTGCTATTCTCAGAGACCCCTACTCACAAAACACCAGAGATGTCTGGAGTGGGTGGGCACAAACTCCGCCACAGCTGAGTAGGCTAAAAAATCCTATTTTTTGGCTGTTGGTTAATCAAGTTTGAAGGACACAGTGTTCCTAAAATTGTGCAAAAACACCTTATCTTAGTTTCCTTGAAAATCTTCTTCCTCTAAAAAAATGACTGAAGACGTGGAAAACGCGGGGGGAGTTGTGCATAGTTTGCACCTCTCAGATGAAGAAGAAAATGCAGATGCAATTCCGATTGCAGAGAATTTGAGAAATACAGTCATCCCGAAACTACTTGCGCATGGTGTAACAGCCAGGGTGGCATAGTAGCTTTCGTGATTGAGGCACACAAATCATATAGAACAGGGGTATTTTATTTGTGGGTTACATTCCCAGCAGCAAATGCAAGAACAAAAACATTTCACTCCTACACAGAAGGAGATGCACCAGCGGAATATTGGCCGTTTGAGGACATTGAGATTCCGCTCACATACCAGGAACACTTATACCGGTTTAAAGGTGCCCTACCCTATATAAGAAGAAGAGTGAGACTCGGCCCGCTCGGAAGAGAAGGGGCAACATGGCCAATATTAGCGGCCTACACACCACATCCTGACATTGAAACAATGCCACCAGGAGACTTACTCACACAACACAAAGAATTAATAAAAATCTACAGAAACTTGACGCAATTCGTCATGAGGACACTTACAGTCCAAACAGCAATGGCTGCAACAAATGGCACTCAAGCTCAGAGTACAGCAACTAAAATCACACCACAAACATTACACTCGGTGATGGGTAAAATGCCCACAAAACGTGAACAAATGCCATTCTGGGTAGCTCAGAAAATAACACAGCTAGAGGCAGTATTCCCGAATACTACCCCGTATGAAAAACACAGAATGCTAACAATCTGCTTGCCCATGGGGATAACACCACAAATAGAGAATTGTACCACTTGGGGTACAGTCTTTGCTGCCATTTATACCAGAACTCATGATATCCCGTCATTAGCAGTAGTACCAGACGTATTGCGACAAATACAAAACGAGTACGGAGCAGAGCCTGCAATGAACTTAGGGATGAAGTTACTAGGTAACTATGCCCAGGTATCAGCCATAATATTAGCTAATATTAAAGGGGAAGCAGCTTCAGTGGCTATCCGCCAACGTCTAAGGGAGTTCAGTCCGTTAGAACAAGAACACGAACTACCGAAAATAATTGAAACTGCATATGCAGAATTAGGCAGAGACAGTTTGGGTGGGAAAGCTTTAAAACCACAACTGATGGGCAGTCCTGAAAAGGTCACTTCCAAGCAGACACCTGCTTCAACAAAAAAGAAGTGGGATAATAAGAAACAACAAAACTCTAAAGGAAACAGATCTCAATCCAGAGGTAGATCTCCTACACAGGAGCCCTCTGAAAAGAGGTATAACCTTAGGAATAGCGATAATATTAGGAAACATGACAGGTATCAGGATACTGATACACGTTCCTCTCGTTCCTTTCAGGGTTCATCGAAAAACTCTGAGAGGGAAGGACGGTCAGACAGACAAGAAGAGCGTACAAAGTCCAGAGACAAGCAGAACGCTCAAGAATATACTTCCAAAAAAGAAGATAAAGCCAAACCAAAACCACAGTTCAAAAAGAAGAAGGTTGCAGGTCTAAAGATCAGACATGCCCAGAATTCTGAGGACTCGACTACTGAACGGGGAATGGGCTCTGACGATGTTAGACAGTGTGGCAGAAGTAACAATAGCTCACCAGAACCTGATGGAATTTCTGGTGACAGCGGCTTGAATGATTATATCATGGTAGAGACACCCGATACTAGGGTAAGTGTCACACATAAGTTATATGAAATAACACTCCAAATGGAGGGGGACAAATGTAGGACAGTTAGAGGTCTCTTTTGGGAGAATCTGTCATTTGGCTATGACATTTTATTAGCTGAACAAGATTGGCCGCCAGCATTCGTCATGGATTGCCCTAAAGGGGAAATGGTAATTTTACCGGAATTCTCAGACCATATTCCCAGGCACCTAAAACACGCATATGCGCAGGAGTGGGCAGTAGCCCAAGCCCCTGCATTATACAAAAACCATGTAGGATGGGATGAGGATTCAACCCACCACATATTCCTTTAAAAAATACTCCAACTGCACAGAGGCAGTATTCGATAAAGCAAGAAGCTAAAAAACAGGTCAGGGAGTTCTTAGATCAACTTGAATACCAAGGAGTGATCGAAAATTGCACCTCATCAATGAATAATCCTTTGTTTCCGGTCTTGAAACCTGACAATTCATATCGTTTGGTTTTAGATTACAGACATTTAAACACTTGCACAAAGACTTTTGCAGTCCAAAATGCACACAGTGCCGCATTAATGAATAATATTGTGCGGAGGAAAAAATATAAAACGACACTTGATATCTCAAACAGATTTTTCTGCCAAAATATAGTGCCTGAAAGCAGGTATCTAACAGCATTCTCAGCGCTAGGGTCCCAGCGTCAATTTTGTTGACTCTCCCAAGGGTATAAAAACAGCCTGGGGTTGTTTTCGGCCAGAGTTACTGAGTTACTTCAAAATTTGGATGAAGAGGCATTGTCCTATGTGGATGATATTTATCTAACGGACGATGACCTAGAGGAGCACTTGAACAGAGTGAACACCATAATTTTGGGCTTTGCATCTGAGGGCAACTAATTCAACTTTAAAAAATAAAAAATTGCCCACCTCAGTGTCCTGTTTTTAGGATATGAGCTTTCAAGTGAAGTGAAAAGCCTGGCAGCCAATTTTTTAGAGAAATGCGCGCTGCTCCAACCTCCAAAATCATTGAAAAATTTACAATCAATCTTGGGATTCCTAAATTTTGGTAGAACATACATTTTAGATTATGCAGAAAGAGTAAAACCTTTCTACGATTTAATAAAACCTGATTTTTCAGTAAGACAATGGACACAGGAACACACAGATATCCTTCGTTCCTTACAGGCTGACATGATAGCTTCCAAACACTTACAGACACGCGTAAACGTACGCAACCTGGTGATCAGAATAGTTGCGGGTCAATCTGGGTACACCTATCTAACATATAATGAAGGTGAAACAGTGCCAATAGCATATAAATCACATTTGTACACAAATGCTGAGATGCGCTTCGCATCTACAGAAAAGATTCTGACAGCAGTAGTGAGAGAAAGAGCACTGGCTCAGGGGAAACGAATAATAGTAGTGACTCCAGTTCCAGCCTTAGAGGCAACGACAAAAGCAAGCGTTCCTAACGCTAAAGCCTTGCTTCCAAGATGGATACAGTGGGCTAATTCTCTCACTGCAACAGATGTAGAATACAGGTACGACCCAAATTTAAAGACACAAGCATTTCTGCAATACGAATATCCTTTACCAAACAAAATAATGCCTCTAGATCAGTATGAATATATAATTTACACTGACGGATCAGCTCAACCGGCCATAGGAAGCAAGCAACAATATAGCACAGCATGCGCAATCGTTAAAGGTCGCATGCGGGATGGAAAGTTCCACCCAAGTTGCACAAAAACGCAGTCTCTAGGAGACTGCACGGCACAGCTAGCAGAGTTGAAAGCCTTGATACTGGCACTGGTAAATACGAATCGAGAATTCCCCACACTAATTGTGTGCGATTCATTTTACTGTGTACAGTCATATAATGAATATTTACAGCACTGGGTTCAAAACGGGTTCATAGATGCAAAAGGTGGCACAATTAAGCATAAAATGCTATGGGAACAGGTAGGGAGTTGAAAACTGAACTATCGAGAGCTCACGTGATACATACACTGAGTCATCAGCGTGATGGCGTTCACATTGAAGGGAATTCATTGGCTGATGAAGCCGCAAAGGGGGCTGTATGCATGGCTTCCGTAGCTGCAAGCACTCGTTCTAAAACGAGAATAGACGGTGAGATTATGGTGGCTGTCATTGCTTCACGCAAAAACAGCAAAGCAGTACCAAAAAGGTTTCCACTCAAGTACTCCTACAAGTTAGATGTCAATAACATTCCATTTGCTCAGATTTCTGGAGTGGGGGATAGAGTAATTCCAAACATTAATCGTAGGTTAGGTTTAATTTTAGCAGCGCACGAAGGGATAGGTTCTGCACATGCAAGAGTTACGGCGACTGTTTCTTTATTGAAACAACGCTATTGGTGGCCTGGGTTAACAAAGCAGACTAAAGACTATGTCTTGAAATGCAACATCTGCCAGCAGATGAAAGGTTCCACCGTAACACGTCCAGCACAGACACCATTATTAATATCAGATAAGCCACTAGCTTGTGTTTACTTGGACCACTGCGGCCCCTTACAAAGAGATGGGGCTTACAGGTATATCATGGTTGCAGTGAATTCCTGCTCAAGATTCCTATGGGTGTGGCCCCAACACTCGGCTGACGCTCGAACTGTTATAAAAGATTTGCGAGTCTTTATAGGGACATACGCAATTGCCACATTACATTTTGACCAGGGCCCTGCGTTTAGCTCTCGGGCTTAAAAGGAGGCCATGCGAGGATTGGGTGTAGCATTGCGATACTCCTCTCCGTACCATCCCAAGGGAAATTTGGTCGTGGAGAGGAAAAACCGAGACTTAAAGCAATCTTTAACAGCTAGAGTATTAGGCACGGGTGAGAGTTGGGTAAAACATCTGTATGGAGTGCAGCGAGCATTGAATAACATGCCAAGAAGTTCTCTAGGGGGGGGTCACTCCATATGAGGTCCTATTTGGGACAAGAATGTGGGTACCTGATCTTGATTGTGAAGGCGCAGTGGCGGATGAAAAGCCTTTTGACATCCATGATCGTTTGGCTGTTTTACAGGATCTAAATGAATCCAGGACACAACAAAGTAATGTCCATATGAAGCAGACCGCCACTGGGGAAGTCAAATCAGTCACGGCAAGACCTGTCTGCATCCCAAAAGTCGGGGATCTGGTCAGAGAGAAAATAGTGGACAAGAAAGAATTTGGGCCATCATACAGAAAGCCAGTACAGGTTCTAGCAGTTGAAGGAACAAGAACCGTACTTCTACCGCCTCTTGCCGGAAAAAAGGAGAAAAGATTTGTCTCAATCGACCTAATCAAACCACACTATGTGGCCGATACTGAGTAGTAGGCCACGTGGACTCCAAAGTAGCAGACGCCCTCCTCTCGCTACAATTCAAGAAGTTCAAACGGAAAGACTCATCACGTTAGAGGAGTCTCCTGCATGGAATGATGGACTATGCAATAATGCTATGGAACTCGTTCCCCTTGAACCTGAAGTTCAAATTCAGAACCAAAATGAAAGACAAATTTCAATTCGACCAAATACAGATGTCTACATCAACACACCTCAATGAGAGCAAACTACGATTTCTACAAATCCTACTGCGATACCAACAATTGATCGAACTGCTTCTGGCTACTTCATAAACTTTGATACTTTTTCTTTGGATCCAAGTGAACCTGAAACGATGCCAGCCCAACAATCATGCAAGCAGCAAGTTAAAGACTTTCTGAACTTTCTTAAAAAGACTTTCCTGGAGTCATTTTGGGTAGAACTATGGGTAATCACCGGGATACTTTTCTTTCTTTTTTGGTTGGGCTTAGTAATAGTTTTTAGCATGCTTGTTAATGGAAAATACCTTCGACAAAGCTCTGCAGCTCAAAAGGTGAATTTAATTTTAAAACCACACCAATCATCTCATCGAGAAACAGAGAGACTTGTCATCAGTGAACATTACAGCAGTTCCTGTACCTGATGGTATAGTTTGGGACAAGGTTGTTTTTGATATATTTGGTCCGACCAAACTTTTAAGAATTCCTCATTTATTTAAAATATCGTTGAGTGAAATCATTACCTCAAGTACATTTTCCGATGATTGGTATTTTGAAACTGTAAATAACGTTGTCTGATTTGGAAAAATCTGCTGCGTTTTCTAATAGTGAAACATTGGAAAGCACATCGGATTTCAAAACAATGTATTGTTATCAACACTATGGTCATCACTTTCTGCATGAATCCGCTAATCCTAGAAATGTGTTCACTTACCACCAGTGGGAACATTGTCCAACACCGCCGAAAGGCAGTTCAAAAACATTTACACAAAAGTTGCCATATTTTTCAGGGTTTAATATATCTGACCCAGCATCATATTATTATAAGGTTGCACCAACATCAGCACAGAAAAATATGTTAACAAACACCAAACAGATTCACTCTGCTTCCTTTATTGCCCAGTTGTCTGAACAAGGTTTCAACTTTTGGAAAGATACCATAGACCTAAAATCAGTCTGGGGTACTAGAGATTGGCAAGTACAGGGAATAGAGGCTTTGTTTAGAGCATGCCTTATCCATCAACAAATCATGTTTTTGAACGAGACAGTGCAACAGACGTCTTGCTTTGTTCTAGCCAAGAATAAAGACTTGAACACACCTCGGCTGCCATCTCCATCACACACCGAGGGTAACATAACATCACAGAAAGAGATTAAGTTGAATGACATTATACAATACAACAGATCAGACCCCGATTGGAAGAAATGGTTGATTTGGCCCACGGACACTAATAGTTGTCAGACGAAATTCATGGGTAAAACCGAAGGGTTCGCTATCCATAGGCCAGATCCACGTTATGTACAGAGAGAACATCCAGGGGTAGTGACATCCTGCAGTGTTGGGAAGTTGTGCCTTGATTGGCTAAAAACCTCAACACTCATAGAGGTGAAACAACACTTATCCTTACTGTCACAGGATGTGGATCTCAGGGATTTTTTACTAGGTCCCAGGAAGCCACGTCAGAAACGTTTCATTTATGCTGTCTACAATGAAATATGGAAAATATCCCAACAAGAGGCCGCAGAGAGATTACGTGAAATAGACCGTATAAATCTAGAAAGATCTCTAGCAGTGGTAGACAATGGGTTAACTACATTGACCTCCAGGATATATTCCTTAGGCAACATTGTATATTCTACAATAGACATACTAGAACAAGATTTGGCTATATTACAACACAGGCAATCTCAATTACGTTCTATTATGTTATTAAGCTGGACACTGCAATCTTTGCGTGCAGGCTATGTGCCTTGGCTTTATATCAACAGTACGTCTCTGTTTTCTGAATACAATCTAACAGATAAACAGAAAGAAATGGCACAAAGGGGCGCGAAATATACAATGCTGCATATCGAAAAACTGAATAGATTAGCATTTACAGTGGCAGAATTACCGTTCACAGAATGGCTAATCCATGGCCACATAACTCTACCGGTCACTACTTTTCAGTTTCAGTATTGCCTTGAACAAAAGCAGGCAGGCAGATATGAAGAAATGGGTAAGGAATACATTAAGGAATCATGGGTATTACCATACAGATTTTGATGCCGGAGTGGGGATCGAGAAGTGTTTCTAAGCGGTACGAACTGTGAGAACGCTTTAAGTGGATCACTCATATGCCAGGCTATAATGCTGCATGGGGC
Source organism: Calotriton arnoldi (assembly GCA_963921515.1). Classification (NCBI taxonomy): domain Eukaryota; kingdom Metazoa; phylum Chordata; class Amphibia; order Caudata; family Salamandridae; genus Calotriton; species Calotriton arnoldi. The sequence goes on from CAWUFW010016862.1 coordinate 130,322, forward strand.
TTGTAATGGTGCTGTAGCGAACTTGTCCTGCCATTTGAGGAGTGCCCCAGCTGCAGTGATTACTCCAGCATTCAGGCTACTTTCAAATGGGAGTTACTTGATGCTGAACAGTCAAGGCTGCTGCGGAATGCTCCCGGGCATCGCATATCTGGTAACCGTGAGCTCCAGGGTTACTTGTTGTATGCAAGTATTGTTTCCACTGACACATACAGTCAGGGAGGCGCCGTTATGGCCTTCACTGAATGTTTCTTTAATACGGTTTGATACTCTAAGCAGAATGAAAGCCATGCTTTTACAGAAGTCTGTGCCCTTAACCTTCACTCGAGAGACTTTTGATCTCCAGATCGCAAGGTCTTCGGCAGAGATACAGGCGCTTATTCATACAAACTGCCCTTTCCATTTCGAAGAAATGGTAAATCGTATCTTTAACATGTCTGATACGACAGGCATAGTCCACCTATTTAAGACCGTAGGTTCTGGACTTCTGGGCACCTTTCGGACGGTACTTGGAGTTATACCAAACTTCATAAAATCCGTATTCGGAAGCATCTTTGGAGGACTTCCGCTCATCCTGTTTCTAGTAGCAGGTATCCTGATTGTTTTACATCAGCTACGCAATGTACGTCCCAGTCACCGAGGAGATGGAAAAAGCACTCCTGGAGCATAAATACCGTGACCGCATGGTACAACATCTAGGCACGCCTCGCCTAAGAGAACTAAGTGCATCTTGGTTCTTGTCATTTCGACCAGTCTGGATGGACTGCATCTTACCTGTCCTCCGATGCCTGTTTTGCGGAGAAGAATACGTGTTAGACCTTTGTTTGACACTCTCATCATGTGCGCAACCGGACGTGAATGCTTTACTAGACCCGATAACGGCCCATGTTCTGCAGTGTCCTCAGCGTATTCCGATGTTGATGGCGGCATTCCTTGAGCCCCCACAGGTAGTAATAGCACCTGTTGGTATGGACACCGGCTCTGACACCCAGGCTTTGGACGGCGCACAGGCTGCCCCAGCACCGGCTGCGGACAGTGTGGAACATCATCTGTGCTCAATCGACGTACTCTGCGAGGTGCTACAGGGGCCGTCTACTGCGGAAGCAAGCAACGAAAATGTTGCGTCTACCAGCCAGGACACATAAACATTTGACTCACTTGGCTCGTTGTGTGCTGGAATAAAATTTGTTTTTTTAAACAAGCTCTATTTTGGAACTCAAAACACAAAATTGACATTCCTTTAAAATGTATTGGGCTTCCATGGCTTTCTAATGCTTATAGTGCTTCGAACTATAACTAAGGACACTTTAGAGCTATGGCTTGCAAACATTTTTTTTTTTTTAGACAGTTTTAAGTTTTTTAGAAATCTTTTAGAAGTTTTAAACATTTTTAGCTAAACAGATGTTTTTAAACTTTGTGCGTACCAATATCTAGTTGGGCTAGTAGTACGGTAATAAGTTACATATGTCGTCCAGTCGGAAGAGGAGTGGGTGTTATATTCCATATAGGTACCCTATATAGGTGCAGGTAACATTGCAACCTTTCACCCATATTCTTCCCTACATTACATACATAACGGTTCTTAGGGACTGACCTTTTACCTAGATACGACACTGCATTCAGAACGTTTCCCCCTAGTTCGAATCTCATACATTATGCATGAGGCTTCTTGGAAGCACAGCAGGACTAACATCTCCTGTATAATATCTCTGTATAAAGTTCAGGCCCGACGTCATGCTTTAGGCCGACACAGTAACACAGCAAGGTAGGACCCCTGGGGAGACCTATGGGTATATATACATCACATCTTGCTTAGAAGGGGAGAGGAGACCGAGACTTCCCGGCTGACACTCTGACCAGAGACGCTGAGGTTCCTGCATGCAGACACTCCAGCCCACAGTGGTCTAACATCCCTCGCGGGGTGTCCAACTCGAGACCAGGACGGGGTCCCATATTCTCTCATTCTCAGGTAATGGGGTTGACTAGATCCTAGAGGGATTCTTGGCATAACACCTACACAGATGCTAGGTACATTTAGGTACATCTAATTAGGAAGGCACCGTAGGAGTAAGCACTGTTTATCATGTGTTTTATGTACTTGTATATATTCATGATTACTGCAAGATGGTAGAACTTTACCATCCCTTTACTTTCGTAGTCCTTCTAATCATATATCTCTCCTACTGTCTAATGGTTGTTACAGCTCATCTATTCTACACTAGAATAACAACTGTTCAATAAATCCTTATTGAAAACGCCCAGCCTGTTTATTCTGTGTATCTCTCTGAGACAAACTAAGTAAGCACGAGTGACTGAGCGAAAGGTAGTATATTGTTTCCACGATTCTGAGGGATCAGGATTGTCATGTTCTGAGGTTGCCAGAATCTATTCTCTCTCCTTGGTAAGAGGAGATTATAGTGGCACTGTGAGCTAGCTGATACAGACAGGCTAACATACCCGGTTGGGGTGCACGGAATCAGTCTGCCACCAATCCCACAGTTTATGTTATCCAAACACGCAGATCCTGTATAGGTTATATAGAACTACTCAGAACCACATTTATGGTGTCCATGTAAATTAGGTAGGTTCCAGTGTTCTCATAATGTAGTTTTTGAGTTTGGCCAGGGCAGACATGCTCATACTAACTGCTTTCCATTACTGCAATTTTTCTTGAAAGGAAATAAGGGGTGTTCTGGTTTGCACTCCATATGGGTTACAATATGCCAGTTTTGATGTATAATTTGCTTAAGCTGATTAGTCTTTGGACAAAATGTAGACACACAAATCAATCTCTCCTGAGTTTACTTTTCTTTCTTCTATAAGAGTATCTCGTGTTGAGTGAACCAAGCTCTCTTTAATGAATTTCTCACTGGCTTCAGTGGCTAACCTTTTTCTTTTGGCTTTGTGGATAGTATTGCTGCACAGTAGAGATAATCTTCTTTATCTGAACAATTATGTCCTATTCTTAGAAATTGGCCATATGGTACGCTATCCTTTAGGCTACATGGGTGTTAGTTGTCATAGTGCAGAGTACTGTTTTTGTCCGTTGCTTTTCTATACAAGTTAGTGATCAATCACTTCTTGGTGGCTCTCACCTCCACATTTAGAAATGTAATTGAACTTGTGTTCTTATTAATATTAAACTTGATATTTAGTATTTGATTATTTAATCATTTGAGGAATTGATCCATTACATTTTCTCCTCCCGTCCATATGTAAAATACGTTGTCAATAAATCTCAGCCACATGGTGATTATTTCACTAAAAGGATTGTTGTTATATACACATTTTTCTTCAAGTAGCGCTATGAAAAGGATCGCCATCTCCGGGGTGAAGGAACATCCTATAGCAGTCCCTTTTATCTGAAAGAATAATTCTTTGTTGAATGTATAGTAATTCTTTTTCAGTGCTATGTGAGCTAGTTCTATGATGAAATCAGCCGGGTCCCTGTGTGGATATTGTCTTTGTTCCAAGAATATTTCAATTGCACCCAGCCCATCTTCCTGCAGTATATTGGTATATAACGAAATGACATCCAGCGTAACTAACCACTGGGTATCAGACTCAAATATAGAATTCTCCACCTTTATTATGAAGGCAGTTGTGTCACATAAGTATGATCGAACGTTGAGAGTGATTGGATGGAAGAAAGTGTCAACATATTTAGAAATGGGCTCCAACAAAGAGTCACCCCCGAGACTATCGGTGAAACCATTCAAAAACTACATTACGGGAACACTGGAATCTGCCTCCTTTACAAGGACACCATAAATATAGCAGATGTGCCACTTGTGACCAAACCATTGAAGGCTCTGAATTTCTTTTAGATTCCATCAAATGAACTCATTACCAATTCTCTAACTGTACAACAAAAAATGTTGTGATTGAGTTTGTATGTCCGTGTAGCAAATTGTATGTGGGACAGACAAACCAAGAAGTGCGATAGAAAATAATTCAACATAAATCACGTATTCGATGAAAAGTTACATTAGCCCCACTCGTCAATCATTTTAATTCACATGCTCACACTGAAAATGATTTCAAATGGACAGACTTCTCATTTATCCATGCTCATCCTAGAAGAGGTGACTTTGAGCAAATCTTGATGAGAAGAGAGGCAAACTTAATTCTACGTTTCAATACAACTGTTGTTGGACTGAATGAGATGTCAGAACTTCTAATTTATGAGTATTTTCCCCCCATTTGTTTTGAAAAACGTTTTTCTTTTTTTTTAAATGATTGACATTTTTTTGAAAATATTTTTGATTTTTTTCTTTTGTAAAACTAATTTTCTCTTATGAAAATTCCTAAAATAGTTTCGACAATCCCAACTTCTTTTTTCAGGTAAAAACTACTTTGCTTTGAACAAAAAACCACCTTCACTACAACTCCCATTATTCCCTTCCGGTGATGTCACTGTGCTAACTAGAGATGTTTATTTCCAGCCAACTGAAGAGACGTCGCAGACGAGTGACCATAACTGTAACATGCAGAACGGCCTTTGAGAACAAACTTTGAATGAACTTCTAGGATATTGCTGAATTTCCATACCCTTGTCAGCTTCTGACTAGACGACAACCTGACAAATCTATATGTGATTTCTTTCAATTTAGGATACTTCATACTACAGCCCCCACCAGCCTCGTTTAAACTATAGTGTTCCGGCAATGCTTCTAGTGGAGTATTCAAGCTGCAACTTGAGCCATTTGGATTAACATTAATGTATTACGATCTTGAGCGATGTGCAACATAACTTATAAAATGAGCTCAGCAAGGATCAAGAATGTGTAATATATTATTTATAATTTCAACATTTTAGATCAAAGTCTTTTTACTACAATGGACCAAAGGTAATCATCATTTTTGCATGATTCTTCGAGGTTACAACTGTTTTCACCCCTTTTTACAAACTTTCTTAAAACTCCTATACCTTTTCCACGGCTCTTAGAATATAATTTTAATTTTCTGTTACCCAACAGCTTTTCCAGTTCTATGTTCTGAGAAGAACCTAAATCCAAGTAGGTCAAACCGAGTTGACAAATGTGACTAGGGTACTGAACAAGAGATGTTGAGAGGAGCAGACTCCCCAAAAAGCAGCCTCAAATTATCAGGCTTTGGATATATGTATATTTTACAGTGCTCTGTCTGTGTAGAAAACAGAACTGGACTCAGTGGCCTTTCATGTTACTAAGAATCATTTTTTCCAACTAAGCATTTCTTAGACACTGTGGTGTTGGGATAGTACAATTGAGCAGGTCGTTTGTGCTCACTAAGCTTATGCAGATATATACTTTGCTTTGAATATTGTTACTAATGGATAATGTTGCATACCAACTTCAAGTTTCTTTCCTATAAATGTTTTGCAATGGACTGAATGAAACAACAATAACCAGTGTGATCATGAGATTAAGGGCCAGATGTACGACCCTTACATTTTGCGACTTGCAAATTGCGTCGCTTTGCGACTCGCAAAATGCAATGTACAACAGTGTCACAGACACTGTTAGCGATTCCCAATGGGGTCGCAAATTGCATGCCTCATCAATATTCATGAGGCAAGCGCAATTTGCCACCCCATTGGGAATGGCTAGCACTCCCAGGGATGGTGGCCTGCTGGGGTCAGCAGACCACCATGTCTGGGACTGCTTTTTAAATAAAGCAGTTTTGAAAAAAAAATGCAGCCCGTTTTCTTTAAAGGAAAATGGGATGCATTTAAAAAAGAAAAATGAAACTTTTCAGTTTCATTTTTTAAGGGCAGGCAGTGGACCACTGCCTGCTCTTAAAAAATATTTTCTCACACACTCACAAAGGGGAAAGGGTCCCCTGGGGACCCCTTTCCGTATGCGAGTGGTTTACCACCTACTTGAAGTAGGTGGTAAACTGCAAGTGTTTTGTGGCCGCAAATGCGGTCGCAAAACAATAGTACATGGCAGTGAGTCTCGCTATTAGGAAAGGATGGCCCTTCATAATAGCGAGAGTTGCAAACGCTATTTTGCGAGTCAGTGTCTCGCAAAATAGCGTTTGTACATGCCATTACCCTTTTTTGCAGTCGCAAATGGGCCGATCTCCCGTTTGCAAGATAAAAAAGGGTCGTACGTGTCTTGATCTTTATATAAAGTTACTTTTGCAAGTGATTCAGGCAAGGTGCTTTGTATCTTTTTTGCTCTTCATAAGTGCACCAACCTCGCTTGTATGTATAAGGATCCAACCCTGCTTGTTTAACTCACATCAGCAAACACAGCAGGGACCTAAGGAGTGAATTCTGCCTTTATCTTAGCAGGGACAAGAGGGTCGATTAGAGCTGCCACCCCATCATCAACAATAGCAGCAAAAGCAACTTCTCCCACAGCAAGAACAGCTGTGAGCACAGCCACAACTACAGAAGAAGCTACAGCTCAACAATAGTTGCAAGCACAGCTGGGACACCAGCAATGATGACAGCTTCACACCACAGCTGTCACCAATGCAGAGACCGTAGTAGCAACCACAGTTGTCTCCCCGATGACGATAAAAGCAGAAATCTCAACCGTACCCAAGTCAAAACAGCTGCCACCACAGCAGGGACAAAAGCAACAACAGTGCTCACCACCGCAGGGACCACAGCACTGCAGTACAGAACTGGCCACATCAGAGACAGTAGCTGTCTTAACAGCATAAACCACAGCAGCAAATACAGCAGTACATTCAACAGTAAACACAGCAACAACCATACCTTCTATTACAACAGTGACAACAGCAGGAACATCAGCAGACAAGGCTGCTATAAGAGATGGGACCAAGCAATAACCACTACTGCTACTACAGTGAACCAAGTTGCAATTACTGAAAGAAAAACCTAAATATATTGATGAGTGATTTTCTCAAATTATTCACAGCCACATGGCTGCATTCCAGTCTGTAGATTGTTGCTCTCTGTGCCATAACAGACAGGGACCAACAATATGCAAAAACCTTGGGTCTGCTCCAGTAGGAACAGGTTAGCTTGAACTGATAAGCTGTCTCACATCTGTACGTGGACACAGGCAAACCCATGCCAGTTTTTGGCTGATGGAACTCACTATTGAGTTACAGGTTGAGTTCTATTGCACAGCGAGCATGAAACCCATATTTGAGTATAGGTGTTGCACTCAGTGAATCTCACTTAGAAAAACAAACAAGACTTTGTAAGGCAGTGGGTCTTTCTTCAACTTGCTTATGTATGCATCTTCTCCATGTAACCTATCACTTACTGTGCCATCCATGTTTATGTGTTCTTTTTTATTTCTTAAAGTTGTGGTGCCAGGCAGTATGTTATACAAAGACATGGCACAAATAGTATGTGCACATTTGTGTATGGCTGTTTTTTCATGGATTAATTTATCAAAGCCAGATTATTTGCCTTTGCAAATGCTTGTTTTTTAACTGGGTCCTATAAATTCATTTTATTGCAAAACATTCCAAATATATTGACTTTTATGTTTTACAAGCAGTTATGAATACAAACTCATGAGGTGTTCTAACACATAATGGTGTTGCATGGTACTCAGAAGATTTATTTCTCTGCAAGAGCAATGATGTATGTGCCTTTGAAAAGAGTATGGGGCATATTAGCAAGACCGGCGATAAAATTATCGCCGTTTTAGCGGCAGGAAACTGCCGCTAAAGCGGCGATAATGGGCTTGCTAATATGCGTTATAGAATTCCAATAAAGCCCAGTTTAGATGTCCTGCACATCTAACCTGGGCTTCTATTGGAATTCCATAACGCATATTAGCAAGCCCATTATCGCCGCTTTAGCGGCAGTTTCCTGCCGCTAAAGCGGCGATAATTTTATCGCCGGTCTTGCTAATATGCCCCTATGTCTCTCCTCCATGGATGCTGTCAGGGTTGAAGGGCTAGCACAGTATCTGCCAATCTAGTCTTGAAAACAGAACATAGGGCCACATGCATCAACGAAAAAACCGGTCGCAAACGGGCAGATTCTCAGAATCTGCCCCTTTGCGACCGGTATTTTTGCATTTGGGATGCATCATCCCAAAAGCAAAAATCGCAAATTGCGATTGCATTTAAGGAATCACAAATTGCGATTGCATTTAAGGAATCGCAAATTGCAATGCCTTGAATGCAATGCAAGATGCCATTTAAAATAGCGATTTCGCTATTAGGGTCCGCTAATTACCGGAAAATTATACCTGATGGTAATTAGCGAAAACTTTGAAAAATGCACTTAAGTGCATTTTCCAAAGTTCCAGCTTACACACACACACATGCCTTTGGGGCATGTGTGTGCGCAACATGTGTTCACATATCAATTTCAGGGGTGCAACAGGGTGTCCTTTTGGCACCCTTGGAATTGCATGAGCAATTTGCGAGTACCTTTTGGGTACTCGCAAATTGCGCATGCAATTTCTATTGATTCCTATGGGCCTCTAGGCCCATAGGAATGAATGGGCAGCAATTCCTTAATTGCGACTCGCAATTTGCGACTCGCAATTAAGGAATGTTTAGGAATCGCTATTTTTTTAGGGATTCCTACATGCATAGGCATTTGCGATTCCTTATTAGCGAATCCTTATTTTTCGCTAATTAGGAATCGCAAATGACATTTTTGATGCATGTGCCAGATAGTCCCCAAGCCATCAGTGTATTTTCCAGATGTTCTGTATGATCAGCTCTTGCTTAATTTCTCTTACAGTATTAATGCATGCTGGCATACAAGGTGTTTGAAGTTGCATAGTTCATGCATAGTATTATAGCAAAATGTTTTTTTTCTAAAACAAAACCCCAGTTTTTTCCACAGAGCATGGGGGTCATTAATCCAGTTCCTGTTCAGGATCACCAGGCATTCCCTGGCAGTCCAGTCCTAGAAAAATTAAGTTGAATCATCAGTTTTCAACTGAGCAGATTGTTTTCATTCACCCACAACCCAATGGCCCTGATAGAGTGTGGGGACCACAAATTTGGCAGACATGATACTCCTCTACGTTTTCGATGTAGTACACTGTCTGCCATACTCTAAATAAGGCTAAGCAAAGTTTAAAAAAAAAAAAACTCTTTTGGACTTACGGTTTTAACTTAATTTGGATTTTGTTGTTTTTGTTTTTTACTATTTTGGGACTTCTAATTTGGGTGTTTCACTTTTTCTTCTCTAGGTTTACCTCTGGAGAATATAAATTGACTTTTCCCTACATTTTTTTTTGTTTATTCTACCCCCTCCCCTCCCCCTTGTCCAAATGTAGTTTCCTTCCTTGAACTAAGGAACTATTTTAGTTAGGTGTTTCTCTCCTTATGAGCAGTTTTTTTTACCTTACCCTACCTGCTATCCTGTCCCATGTTCGTCCATATCATTTTTATTTATTAGATAAAAATATTTTTGAAATATAAATTGATTCTGTTTTTATTGTGTGCACTCTGTTTGAGCATGCCTGTTGATGGATGTGATTGCTTCTTCAGCATGTTCATTCCTTCTGGGTGGGGGGGCTAGCTTCAGACTGGATTGCATCCTTTCTTGAGAACAAAGGTTCATCTGTCTAGCTGGTTCCCTTTTTTCTTCTGCTCAAAGTCCCTCGCTGTGGGGGTGCCTCAGGGCTCCTCCCTGTGTCCAACTCTTTTGATGTGTAATTGGCTCCACTTGCCACTTTGGTGCAATGCTTTGGTGCTAAGGTAATCTCTTACGCTGATAACACTCCACTTCTCTTCTCCTTTAGGGACGGGGTGGACGTGAATTGTGTCTCTCTTAAGTCTTGTCTTTCTGCTGTCTTTGAACGACTGCGTTTGAATCATCTTATGTGCAACATGGACAAGACAAAGTGAAAAGAAGACGAACCGGGAACAAGGTAGGTACTTCTGTTTAATAGGTCTTGTCCAGGCAGCTCCCAGGCAGCAACCGCCAAACCCACACATTCCACGTTCCACGCAGGGAACGGTGACAGAAATGGATTCTAGGGAAGAGAGCGTGCGAGAGAGATCCCAACACATCTCCCTTCCCACACAATGAAAGAAAAGAAGAGAAAAAAATAGATAGCAAAATGATAAAAGTAAATAGATGAGTTAAATGTAGCAATCATAAAACAAATGATATACATGCACAACGCATCCTAACATTAATTGGATAATCACATCAGCAGAAACATTGTATCATTAATTCATGACATGGTCATGAAACTTTGCAGGTGTAAATCTCATCCTGGAAGGAAACCTTTTAGAAGAGGAATGATCCAAACGAACATTCCTATTGTCAGGAACGGCACTAGAAGGAAAGCAACTAGGAGTGACATTAGCAGGACAAACACTCCTATTGGAAGGAACAGCATTTGAAGAAAAACAGCTTGGAGCAGCGTTAGCAGGATCAACATGAACACCCATCTTCCCACCAACATACACAATTTTAGATTGAGGAACCACAGATATGGCACAATTGTTCCAAATTTTCCCATTCTCCAACACCACTACACGTTCTCTCACTTCAGTCACCCTAGCTGGGGCTGAAAAGCGAGAACCCCCTTTGCGAATGAAACCAGGTTTTTTGATTCTTACCCAGTCCCCGACGCACACAGGAGAAACTGTATCAGAAACAGTAGTGTACTTGGACTGAACTGCCGCCCTCACATCCGCTACTTTCCCAAGTCTAGCTTGATCAACTCCTTTTCTGGACATCCAATCCTTATTCAATTTAGAACCGGCAATTCTTCCCCTAAGCAAAGTGAAAGGAGACATCCCAGTACTAATGTGCGGAGTAGTTCTGATTGCCCACAACATGTCTGCAATGGCCGTGCGCCAGTGTATACCATTCACCAATGCCAGCTGCAATTGATCTTTGACAACACGATTAAAGCGTTCTACTAAACCATTGCTGCGAGGATGGTAAAGTGAGGTTAAAACATGTTTGATACCATGCTCTGTAAGGAAATTTTCCATTTCTAAGGACCCAATTGGGTTCCGTTATCCGTCACAAGTTCCTCAGGAAAACCCTCACGGAGAAACACCCCTTTGAAAAAGCTAATGACAGACATGGAATTCACACACTCCACAAATTTGACCTCCGGCCACTTAGACATATAATCCACTAAAACCAGTGCATACAAAGGAGAACCTCCCGAAATCCCAAAAGGACCAGCAACATCGAAAGCTAACTTACACCAAGGTAAATTCTTGACAACAACAGGATCAATAGGAGAGGGATGAGTTACTTGAGTCTTATCACTCAACACACATGCATAACAGTCCCTGACAAAATGCTCAATGGACCTGTCTACCCCAGGCCACCAAAAATCTTCGCGGATTCTGCGTTTCGTGGCACGAATACCCAAATGACCCTCATGAGCAAGATTTAACACCTTTTCATGAATGCACGACGGAACAACCAAAAGACCACCCCTGCGTAAAATTCCATCCACCACTGACAACTCATCACAAACTCTTTTGAAAGGAATTAACTCAGAAGGTAAATCCTTGTTATCAGTCCAACCATGGATTAAAAAGTCACTAACCATTTTGATCTCACCATCCACAGACAAAGCTTCCAACCACTCATGCTCAGAATGTTCTGCCCTTCACAGAGTCAACCACAGCACCAACAGCACATACAATATCAAGATCCTCTTCAGAGAATTCGCAAGTGTCCTTGGCAAGGGGAAGACGGGATAGACAATCAGCAATGTTGTTTTTTGCACCAGCAACATACTCTAAACGATAGTTGAATTCTTGTAGTCTATATTGCCATTTGGCAATCCGTGGAGTAGCACGACCGCCACCTTTGGTAATAAAAAGATCAACCAAGGGTTTGTGATCAGTTCTGAGAATAAATTCATTTCCCCACAGGAAATTCCGAAAGTACTGGACACCCTGCTGTTAGAAATGGGATCTCTAGTTGGCAAGGGCTTGCACCTTTGTCCAAGTAGGGAACCTTCTTCCTAGTCAGGGTAAGGGAGTTACACTCCTAAAATAACCCCTGCTCACCCCCTTGGTAGCTTGGCACGAGCAGTCAGGCTTATTCTAGAGGCAGTGTGTAAAGCATTTGCACATAACCAACAGTAATACAGTGTAAGCACTACAAACTGACACCACACCAGTTTAGAAAAATATCTAATATTTTTATATACTTTAAACAAGACCAAATACGATAAAAATCCACTGTACAGTACTTCAGAAATAGTTACTTCTCAAAATGTCTTTAAAAACAGTTCCTTGATGTCGATAGCTCCGTCCAGGGCTATCATGGCGTCGTGAACAAACAAATCCAAACAGTTCTGGCTGACCGCGGCGTCGCGGGTCAACTACGGTGTCGGGAAGACCCGCAAACAGTACCTTTCAGAAATGCAGGGCGTCGATGACCTCGCGGTGAGCTTCTGAAAAAACGGCGTCTGCAGGCGTCGGTTCTGGAGGTCGGTGCGGCGTCGGCGGGGCCCTCGAAGTCACACGCGTTGCAGATCGATCTTCTCTGTTGAAGTCAGGAGCGCTGGCGTCGGCCGGCGTCGGGTGCTGCGGTGCGAAGTGCAGCGGTGCGGCGTGCGGTGCTCTCAGGTCGCGGTGCGAGCAGTGGCTCGGTGGCGGCGTCGGATGGCGTCGTCGGTGAGACCAGGGTCGCGGTGTGAGATGAAGGCGGTGCTCGTCACAGTGCTGGCAGGTCAGGGTGCAGCAGCGGCGTCGTCGTAGCTGCAGCGCTGTCGTCGGCTGATGAACTGGAGTCGATGGCACCGGCGTCAGTGGGCGAAGGCTGCGGTGCGGGATGAGGGCGGTGCATCGTGTAACTTACGAGCGATGCCCCCGAACCACGGTGCAAGCAGCGGCGTCGAGTCCGGCGTGGAGCGGCGGCGTCGGGGATACCACGGCGTCGTTGTGAAGCGAGGCAGTGCGGAGTGCGGTGCCCACAGGTCGCGGTGCGAGCAGCGGCTCGGTGGCGGCATCAGCAGGCGTCGTCGGTGAGACCAGGGTCACGGTGCGGCGTTGCGGCGGTGCCCTCTGCGGTGCCTTCAGGACACGAAGTCGGCAGCGGCGTCGTAGACGGCGTCGGGCTTGAAGTCTTTGCTGTTCCTGAGACTTCTTGAACAGGGGGCAAGCTCTACCTCAAGCCCTTGGAGACACTCACAAAGTAGATTGCAGAAAGTTCAGTTCCAGTCCTTTCACTGCCAAGACAGAAGCAGCCACTGCAGGCCAACACAGCAAAGCACACAGCAAAGTGGTAGTTCCTCCTCACAGCTTCTCCAGCTCTTCTTCTTGGCAGTCTTCTTGATCCCAAAGAGTTCCAATTTTCTGGGGTTTGGGTCCCCCTTTTTATCCTCAATTTCTCTTTGTCCTCTGAAGGCAGAGAGGCCTTTGTCTAGTCCAAACCAGTTCTGGTCAGTCCTGGAGCACTTTGTTGACAAGTCTCCTTCTTTCCTTTCACAGTGCAGGCCAGGGACATCAGACGCACCACAGGAGGTGGAGCCAGCATTGTGGAGGGAAGGCCCAGCCCTATTCAGGTCCCAGGTGCATCTCCTCCCACCCATCTACATGTAGATCTTGCTATTCAGCCCTGTGCTGACTCACCCTGTCTCCTGGCATCCCCCAGCCCCTGTCACTCACACTCCAGACAAGGAATACACAACCTAGCAGAGGCAGGCTTGGATGGTTAGCAAGAAAATACCCACTTTCTAAAAGTGGTATTTTCAAACACAGAATGTTAAAACCAACTTCACTAAAAGATGCATTTTATCATTCTGAGTCCAGGCATACTAAACTCGAATTTCTATCATGTTCCCTGGGTCAGTTAGGATTATAAGCTGTAATAATCAGAACTGCCCATTCTGGCCTATGGGGAACAGGTAGCCTTGCAATAGTGAAGACGAAATAGGCTGTAATTCACTATCAGGACATGCCACACACACCAGGGCATGTCCTACCTTTCACATACAATGCACCCTGCCCACAGGGGTACCTTGGGTCTACCTTAGGGGTGACTAACATGTAGAAAAGGGAAGGTTTAGGGACTTGCAAGTGTGTGCACTTGCCAAGTCGACATGGCAGCACCAGGCTGCACACAGGCTCTGCAATGGCAGGCCAGAGTTACACTTTACGGGCTGTTTGCGAGGGTGGCACAATCCAGTGCTGCAGCCCACCAACAGCATTTGATCTATAGGCCCTGGCACTCTCAGTGCACTTTACTAGGGACTGACACATAGATCAATTAGGCCAATCATGGAAATACCAATCCATAACACATTTTATACAGGAGCACTTGCACTTTCCCACTGGACAGCAGTGAGGAAAGTGCGCAGAATCATTACACCAGCAAAAACAGAGTCAAAACCAGGAGGTCAGAAAGCAAAAAGTCAGGGGAAACACGCCAAAAGATGCCAAGTCTAACACATGTCCCCTCCAGCTGAAAGTAGGGAGAACTACCCAACCCCATTGGCGTTCTCTTCACTAAGGCGGAAGAACCTGGACAGACCATCTGCGTTGGCGTGTTCTGTACCAGGACGGTGTTCCACCGTAAAGTCCATTCCCTGTAGGGAGATGGACCACCTCAGCAGTTTTGGATTCTCACCCTCATTTGCATCAATTATCTGAGGGGCCTGTGGTCTGTCTGAACCCGGAAGTGGGTCCCAAACAGGTATGGTCTCAGCTTCTTCAGTGCCCTGTCCACAGCAAAAGCTTCCCTTTCTATGGCACTCCACCTCTGTTCCCTGAGGAGTAGTCTCCTGCTAAGGAAGACTACAGGCTGATCCAGGCCCTCCTCGTTCAGTTGTGAGAGCACCACTCCCACACCATGCTCTGAAGCGTCAGTCTGCACGACGAATTCCTTGGAGAAGTCAGGTGCCTTGAGCACGGGCGCCGTGCACATGGCTGCCTTCAGGGAATCAAAAGCTTTCTGGCAGGACTCAGTCCAGATCACTTTCCTGGGCTGCTTCTTAGAAGTCAGCTCTGTTAAGGGGGCAACGATGGTGCCATAGCCCTTAACAAATCTCCTATAGTAGCCGATGAGACCTAAGAAGGCTCTCACCTCTGTCTGGGTCTTGGGGGGCTCCCAAGCCAGAATGGTGTCAATCTTGGGTTGTAGGGGCGCCACCTGGCCGCTTCCTACCTGGTGTCCCAAGTACACCACAGAACCCTGCCCGATCTGGCACTTACTGGCCTTGATCGTGAGGCCTGCACCTTGCAGAGCCCTCAACACTTTCTCAAGGTGCTGTAAATGTTCTTCCCAGCTGGAACTGAACACAGCAATGTCATCCAGGTAGGCGGCACTGAAATCCTCCAGCCCAGCCAACACCTGATTGACCAACCTCTGAAAGGTGGCAGGGGCATTCTTCAACCCAAAGGGCATCACCCGTAATTGGTAATGACCTTCTGGGGTTGAGAATGCTGATCTCTCCTTGGCCCCATCGGTTAAGGCAATCTGCCAGTACCCAGACGTTAAATCAAACGTGCTGAGGAACCGGGCAGCTCCCAACCGATCAATGAGCTCATCAGCTCTGGGGATGGGGTGCGCGTCAGTCCTGGTGACGGCGTTGAGCCCACGGTAGTCCACACAAAACCGCAGTTCTGGAGTGGCACCGGGTGCAGCAGCCTTTGGGACCAAGACCACTGGGCTGGCCCAAGGACTGTTGGAGGGCTCAATCACCCCTAACGCCAACATCTTAGAGACCTCCTCCTTGATGCTGGCCCTGACCCGGTCAGTCAACCTGTAAATTTTGTGCTTTACAGGAGGGCTGTCACCAGTGTCCACGTCATGGGTACATAACAATATAGAGAGAGGGGTCCTTCTCTACCAAAGGGATGGGACACCAGAAATAGCACTATTTCAAAAAACAAACTCCCTTTGGGATTCTTTAAAGCATACACATCCACACTCCTTTCATACCTGTTCAGTCAAATCACCAAGAGTTGAATAGAAACCAAAAGATTACCATATAATATGCTTTTATTAGATCAAATCCTTTTAAAATTGTGCAAAAAAAACAAAACAAAAAAAAACTTTTATATACAATTGTTAAAAAACATATCTTTATATATTTCAAATATTAAAAACAATTCATCTAGAGAACATGGGAGAATCTCAAATAAAATATCCTAGACCAATTAGATCAGAAGTCGCACAACAAGTAAAGAAAGACAGATGTTAAAGTCACTGGTTTGACACTCTAAACACTTCTTTTACTCCTGATGGAGCCGGTGTAACTTGGGCGACTTCTCAATACAAAGCGACGCGTTTCGGTGGTATAATCTGGTAAACCACCTTCTTCAGGCTTACAAATCTATTATGGTGTCTCCCAACACAGTCATCTATAAAGATAGCATAAAAACAATTTTAGAGATTTCAAGCTCTTATCTCCATATTTTATATATATTTTTATATAACTTCTAATACATCATATTAACATTGAACAATACACAATAAAATATATAAAAACATTTATATTTAAATCATCGGCTCTATCCATGGTGATTCACATTCAAATCAAAACAACCTGTTCATACTCCGTCACACTACAAACATACTCTTTATAATTATTGCACAATGGCCTTACCAACTATAATAAGTGGAATGTCGGGGGAATCTAAGTTCTCCCCACTGGAGTCTTCTCTCACATAAGCCTCCAAATATCAATATGGATTTTCAGACTCCCTGAAGGTGAGTAATGACACAAAAGAGGGAAACACACTATATTTAGTATTCAACCTCTATCTGAAGATAATACTCTAATATATATTGAAATAGAAATCTACCTTTCACATGTGTTCTTCTGTTTTTCTTACAGAAGGATTAAAGACATCTATTTGTAGGGATATGGACCAATCTTCCCTATAATCCTGCAGACGGTAGGATAATACAAAAAAACAAATAAATACCACATTTCATCCATTATTTTATGGTTTTCTATCTCACTACATCAATTGCTAAAAACGGTTTCTACCTTATATTAGGGACTCGTTTTCATACAGCCACTGGAGCAGTGGCCTCAAAATCCGTTAAATTCTTGTTTTCAGCAATCACCCCAGTCACAAGTCCCTCATTAGAGGTAGGAGTATAAAACTGGTCAAAACCGCCAATATCTAAATAAAAAAACAAAATGTGAAACGCTGACCTTATAATGGTAGAATTAACACAACAGTGGGTTTCAAAAAATGTTGTCACTTTGCTTAGTTCACGGACAACTATGGACTCACAACTACACTCTACAGTCCCCTTAGAGTCTACATTGAGCTATAAAGATATATTTTTAACAAATGTAGTCTAAGTGCGAATACCTCAAATTGTTGGCCGACCACCAGACCGAGCTTTAAGTTGAATACACGTTAAGACACCTTCTCAATGCCCCAAAATTTTAATTTATTAAAACGAGATATTATACATGCAACCAGGCACTAAATGGAAACATGTTTGAACCTGCCACTTTATTGCCTTATTGCGAGTGGCCTAAATACGATATGTCTTTCTGAATTCAAAAGTACGCTACGTAATGCAACAAAGCTATCATTGCTTGCAAAACTATTAAAATGGAAGTTTCCTATGTGAACACGAGGTGCTTAAAGCCCCCATCCGGCTGTTCGTCGAGCAGAAAACCCCACGTTAACAAAACATGCCCATATGGTTATCCTAATGCACTAGATCATAAGCCAAATTCCCCATATCAACGGTCTCTTACCGGGACTGAAGAGTCTCCTGGCAGGCTCCAAAATCACTCGTAGTAGACAACCGTTGTTGCAACACCAGCCGAGCGGTTTTTAAATACCGCTGGCCACCCCCTAAATGAGTTAACACATAGCTGTGGAAAGAGGACTAATCCCGTCCACAGCGGCCGCCATCATAAACAGGACTCACGGACGTTTTCCCTTTTTCTATCTCTTGCAGTGTTTGGGACCGTGATAATAAAAAACGGACTGTATCTGTTAAAAAGTGGTATCCATTTTGGAAGAGGACTCTGGCACAATACCTCATTCGTTGTATATATTGATCTATTTTACAAGACATCACAATCAAGTTCCCCTATATTGATAGTGTTGGTTGAAATAAATGTAATCAATGCGGTTCACAAAATAAAGGCATGCACGATACACGCCACTAATGCACAACTCCGTGCAAACTAGAAGTCAATTTTGCGATCTCATTTGGATCAATATCGCGAAACATCATAATCTGTTTTAAGTGACCCCTTACAAATCTTTTCACATAATTTAAACACTAAAACACTTCATTCCAATTTTGATTCTTAGTGCTTAAATAGTAAACTATGCTACATCACTTATAGGAAAAACTTGTGGCCAGATTAGGTAAACAAAATTAAAATAAAAACATTATTAGTACGCCAAAAAAACTGACGATTGTCTTGTGATTAATAAAACTCAAAATAGTCTTGTTGCTGCGTATATAATGAGGATAGGGAAATCTAGATCCTTTACCTTTTAATGGAAAGGAATTATTTTATCTTATTAGTTTCTCCCATTCTTCAAGTGAGTTGAGTCCTTGTCTAATAGAATTTAAAATAGAGATATACCACTGTTCTCTTGCTTTCCTTTTGTCTTCCATGTTGCCACCTCTTTTATTCATGGTGACTTTCTCTAAAATGAACCACTCAAAATTGGTTTCCGTGTGTCCCTTTTCTAAGAAGTGTCCCACCAAGGGGGCGTTCAACTTCTTAGTTTTAATTACAGATCTGTGTTCTAATAGGCGTATCCTCAATTCTCGACCAGTTTCCCCCACATAGGCCAAACCACAGGGGCATTTAAGTAGATAAATAACATTTTTACTTCGGCAATTGTTTAATGTGTGCACCACTATGGTTCTGCCATTGTATTTCAGTTCTTTAGCCACTATACACTGTGGACATAGAGAGCAATTACCGCATCTAAAGTTACCTCTCACTGTAGAATTGTCAATGGTACTCTGTTTTTTAACTGGTTCCTCCCTGTATGTATGAACAAGTTGGTTCCTCAAATTCATGTTTCTTTTATATGCAAAAAGAGGTTTCTCTAATTTAACATTTTCATCCTCTTTCAGTATACTCCAATGTCTATTGATGACATTTTTTATTCTGTTACTAACATCATGAAACTGGCTAACAAATACTACTTTGGTCATCTTCTGGGTGTTTCTGGGACCCTCAAACATCGCATCCCGGTTAAAGAATCTGGCCCTTTTGAATGAATGGGATATCAACCTTTTGGGATATCCTCTATCCTTTAATTTATTTTTCAAAACTTCAGAATGTTTATAAAAATCATCCAGTTCCGTACAATTTCTCCGGAGACGGAGAAATTGGCTAAATGGTATATTATCCTTCTGGGACTTAGGGTGGAAACTGGAGTAATGGAGTAGGGTATTTTTATCCATAGGTTTGGTATACAATTCAACTGCCAGTTTTCCACCCTCTGTCCTAATGGTAATATCCAGATAGTCCACACTGTCTTTACTCCAATGTGCAGTAAATCTGAGATTGTTGTCCCCCAGGTTTAACCAACTAAGGAATTCATCCAATAGTTCCATGGGGCCATTCCATATAAAAAAAACGTCATCGATAAAACGATGGCATTCGAGGATATTTTCATAAAAGGGTGCTAGCTCATTATAAATGTGATGTTCCTCAAATTTTCCAACATACAAACACGCTAGACTAGGAGCGCAGGTTGCGCCCATACTGGTCCCTTTCTTTTGCCGAAAAAGCTGATCTTTAAAAAGGAAGATATTATTCTTCAGCACCATATCTGTACATTCAACTATGAAATCCTTCTTGGCACTCTCCATATCAGTGCTTTCAAGAATCTCATGTATTGTCTCTACAGCAGATTGTTGTGGTATATTCGTATATAAGGCCTCAATGTCTAGGGTTACTAGACATTGAGTTTCCTTACAAAATGGTTTATCTTCCACCATACTGATAATGTGGGTTGAGTCCCTCACATAAGGTTTAAGTCGGCTCACCAGAAGTTTCAGAAAAAAATCTATATATTTACTTAGTGGTTCTAACAAAGAACCCACGCAACTCACAATTGGTCGCATTGGAGGATCCTTATGATCCTTATGCACTTTAGGTAGACCATACATAGCAGGAGTTTTGGGATTAATGTTGTGGAGAAATCTAAATTCTTCCTCACAAATCAGTTCTTGATTCTTGGCTTCCTCCAAGAAATCACTACACTTTTGTTGCAGTAGGGAAAGTTCCCTCTCTTGAACCTTCTCATAATGAGATTGTACATTAAGCAACTTAAACATCCTATCTTCATAATCTTGTGTGTCAAATATTACCACACCCCGCCTTTATCGGCGGGTTTAATCGTTATGGGTACACCAGTGAGTAACACCGGGGGTCAGAGAGAACAGTGGGGCGAACTGTCCCAACAACTGGTGACAGTCCCCCTGCTGCTCCTGAGTCAGAGTAGGGGAGAGGATCACACCCTCTACTGACCCATCATGCTCCTTGGTAGACAGGAGGTCAGAGAGAGGCTCACTCTCCTCTTCCACCCCATCATCTGTCGCCAAGAGCATACTCACTTCAGACCTCTCGAAGTGGGGCTTGAGGCGGTTCACGTGAAGGACCCTCAAAGGGTTCCTTGGAGCCTGCAAATCCACCAGGTAGGTGACGTCACTTTTGCGCTCCACCACCTCATATGGCCCAGTCCACTTGTCCTGCAAGGCACAAGGTTCCACTGGGGCCATGACCCACACTTTTTGCCCAGGTTGAAATTCGACCAGAGTGGCATTCTGGTCATACCACCTTTTCATTTCTTCCTGGCTTGCTTCTAGGTTCGCCTGAGCGAGTTTCCTGAAGTGGGCAGTTTGGTTTCTAAAGGCCAGCATGTAGCTAAACACATCCTGGGGAGTTTTCCTGGGAGCTGCCTCCCAGCCTTCCTTTACCAAACTCAGAGGTCCTCTGACAGGGTGGCCATACAGGAGCTCAAAGGGGCTGTACCCAAGAGACTTCTGAGGCACCTCTCTGTATGCAAAGAGTAGGCATGGCAAGAGGACGTCCCACTTACGCCTCATGGGTTCTGTTAGACCCTTGATCATGCCTTTCAAGGTCTGGTTGAATCTCTCCACCAGACCGTTTCCTTGTGGGTGGTAAGGAGTGGTGAACTTGTAGGTTACACCACACTCCTTCCACAGGGATGTCATATACTTGGATATGAAATTGGCCCCCCTATCAGAAACCACCTCTCTGGGGAATCCCATATGGGAAAAGATCCCCATTAACGCCCGGCCCACCACAGGCGCCGTCGTTGTCCTGAGAGGGATTGCCTCCGGGTACCGGGTGGCATGGTCCACCAAGACCATGATGTACCTGTTGCCCATGGCTGTCTTGGGATCCAGTGGCCCCACAATATCCATCCCTACCCTTTCAAAGGGTGTTCCAACAACAGGAAAAGGTTGGAGAGGAGCTTTGACCTTCCTCCCACTCTTACCACTTGCCTGGCAAGTTTGGCAAGACCTACAGTGTGCATCTGACTGCCTTCGCATTTGGGGCCAAAAGAAGTGGGTGACAAGCCTGTCAAAGGTCTTGTCCTGCCCCAAATGTCCTGCCAAAGGCACGTCATGAGCCAGACCCAGTAGGAAGGTCCTGAAGCGCTGGGGTACCACCAGCACATGGGCTGACCCAGGCTCAGCAACCTTAGGCTCACTGTATAGGAGACCATTCTCCCAGTAGATCAGATGTGACCCGGACTGATTACCAGCTGCCTGGTCTGCAGCCTGCCGCCGCAGACCCTCCAGAGTAGGGCACTCGTTCTGCTCCCTGCAGAACTCCTCCCTGGTGGGACCCCCTTCTTGCTGCCAATGCTTCAGCTCAGAGATGTCTCCCAGTTCGGCTACCTGCTCCCCTGTAGGCACCGGGGCGTCCCCCTCGAGGTCCGCCTTCTCCCGGTCCGTGGGAACTTTCGGGGCCGGTTTCCAGCGCCCCCTGCCCTTCCTCTTGGCAGGGACTTGGGCCACTGTTCCAGGCTCCAAGTCCTCTTGATCACCCTTTCTGGCTGCCATTGACCGAGTAGACACGCATGCCCACTCTGGCAACCCAAGCATCTCCAAGTGAGACCTGAGCTCAACATCCTTCCATAAGGACTGCTCCAGGTCGTTACCTAGCAGACAATCTACAGGCATGGTAGGGCTCACAACCACCCTCAAGGGACCTGAGACCCCCCCCATTCAAAGGGAACCTGCGCCACCATACACTGGCGCTCAGAGTTGTCTACAGCAACTACTTGGTGGAATGCCCCTGGGACTACCTGCTTCTCAGAGACCAGGTGACACCGCCCTGAGGTCACACTGGCTCCAGTATCTCTGAGAGCCTCTACCCTGTTCCCATTAATGGTCACCCAGGTGCTATATTTCTTTGTGTTAGGGGGCACCTGGTTTCCTGAGACCATCTCACTGTCCCCTAGTGAGACAAGGGTCATTTCTGCGGGATCCCCACCCTCCTGTGGGCACCCCTCCTTCCCAAGCGCTACACTAGCCAACACTTTGGACTGTCCACCGGTGGGTGGCTGTGTCCCCTTTGGGCACTTGGGGTCCCCCTTAAAGTGACCCACCTGGTCACATGCATAACACTTGCGGGGGCCGGTCTCAACAGGCTTCCCTGTAGAGACCCCTTTCTTCTTATCACCGGGGGCTGGGAACCTTTACCCTGGGTACTAGTTTGGGGCCCTTTAGAGAACTCCTGTGCTTTACCCTTGTCCCCCCACCTTTCTGCTGGGGACCCTGCCCACCTTTGGCTGAGTCTCCCCCAAACGCTTTCTTGTGGACCCTGGTACTCACCCAGCGGTCCGCCTCCATAGCAAGCTTCCTGGGGTCAGTTAGCTTACTATCAACTAGGTGCTGGTGCAGATCTGCAAAACATAGACTAGACAAGTGCTCCCATGCAATCAAATTGTAGAGCCCCTGAAAATCTGTTACATTACTGCCCTTCACCCAACCATCCAGCGACCTACAGAACATATCCACACATTCCAACCAAGTGTTGGCCTCAGACTTTTACTGGACCTGAACTGATCCCTGTACTTCTCAGGAGTGAGCCCATACCTAGTGAGGAGAGCGTCTTTCATGTCAGCATAGGTGAGGTCCTGCCCCTTACCTAAAGCTATCAGAGTATCCCTAGCTTCCTCTGGAAAGAGAGGCCACAACCCCGCTCCCCAGTTCCTTTCAGGGACCCCATTCATATGAATAGACGACTCGTACCCTTGAAACCACCTTTGTATGTCATCACCCTTTTTGTACTCTTTACCTACATTCTTGGGGATGTGTACAATCCTGTCTGTGTGTGCTGAAGAATTGCTGCCACCATCTGAACCGGATCTACTCTTTAGCTCCAGCTCCTTGATCATTCTCTCATGATCTAGTATCATTTTCCTTTCCTCCATGGCTATTCTTTTCTCTTCCCTCTCACTTTCTATTCTGAGTTTCTCCAATTCAAACCTCCTTACTTATCGCCTGTCCTCCAGTTCCTCTGGGGACAAACTACTGCTGCCTGGCCTGGAGGGTTCCCCACCTCCCAAAAGCACATCCACCCTAGGAACAGGCTCCTCCACCTCTCCATTGAGATCACCAGATTGCCTACTGGCACCTCTGGCTGCTACCCAGGCCCTCAGCGCCTTTTGTAGCTCATCCTTCCTGGTGAGGCCTCTGACCTGGACTTTCAGGTTCTTGCAAATCGATTTTAACTCCTTGACATTGTAGGCTTCCAATCGATCCTCCTCAAAGGCAATTTCTACTGATGCAATTGATGATACTATAGATTCAGGCATGTTGAAGTAGCAAGTTCAAACTGGCAAGATCAAAAATAGGCCAAAAAGAAAAAGAGCCTGTAAGTGGTACGTAATGGTCTGCGATATGGTAGTAGTGCACACCAATCACTGTAAGTCAAGTGCAAACACAAGTCCTATCCTCACCGCTGACAACCAATGTTAGAAATGGGATCTCTAGTTGGCAAGGGCTTGCACCTTTGTCCAAGTAGGGACCCTTCTTCCTAGTCAGGGTAAGGGAGTTACACTCCTAAAATAACCCCTGCTCACCCCCTTGGTAGCTTGGCACGAGCAGTCAGGCTTATTCTAGAGACAGTGTGTAAAGCATTTGCACATAACCAACAGTAATACAGTGTAAGCACTACAAACTGACACCACACCAGTTTAGAAAAATATCCAATATTTTTATATACTTTAAACAAGACCAAATACGATAAAAATCCACTGTACAGTACTTCAGAAATAGTTACTTCTCAAAATGTCTTTAAAAACAGTTCCTTGATGTCGATAGCTCCGTCCAGGGCTATCACGGCGTCGTGAACAAACAAATCCAAACAGTTCTGGCTGACCGCGGCGTTGCGGGTCAACTACGGTGTCGGGAAGACCCGCAAACAGTACCTTTCAGAAATGCAGGGCGTCGATGACCTCGCGGTAAGCTTCCAAAAACACGGCGTCCGCAGGCGTCGGTTCCGGAGGTCGGTGCGGCGTCGGCAGGGCCCTCGAAGTCACACGCGTTGCAGATCGATCTCCTCTGTTGAAGTCAGGAGCGCTGGCATCGGCCGGCGTCGGGTGCTGCGGTGCGAAGTGCAGCGGTGCGGCGTGCAGTGCTCTCAGGTCGCGGTGCGAGCAGCGGCTCGGTGGTGGCGTCGGATGGCGTCGTCGGTGAGACCAGGGTCGCGGTGTGAGATGAAGGCGGTGCTCGTCACGGTGCTGGCAGGTCACGGTGCAGCAGCGGCGTCGTCGTAGCTGCAGCGCTGTCGTCGGCTGACGAACTGGAGTCGATGGCACCGGCGTCGGTGGGCCAAGGCTGCGGTGCGGGATGAGGGCGGTGCGTCGTGTAACTTACGAGCGGTGCCCCCGAACCACTGTGCAAGCAGCGGCGTCGAGTCCGGCGTGGAGCGGCGTCATTGGGGATACCATGGCGTCGTCGTGAAGCGAGGCGGTGCGGAGTGCGGTGCCCACAGGTCGCGGTGCGAGCAGCGGCTTGGTGGCGGCATCAGCAGGCGTCGTCATTGAGACCAGGGTCGCGGTGCGGCGGTGCCCTCTGCGGTGCCTTCAGGACACGGAGTTGGCAGCGGCGTCGTAGACGGCGTCGGGCTTGAAGTCTTTGCTGTTCCTGAGACTTCTTGAACAGGGGGCAAGCTCAACCTCAAGCCCTTGGAGACACTCACAAAGTAGATTGCAGAAAGTTCAGTTCCAGTCCTTTCACTGCCCAAGACAGAAGCAGCCACTGCAGGCCAACACAGCAAAGCACACAGCAAAGTGGTAGTTCCTCCTCACAGCTTCTCCAGCTCTTCTTCTTGGCAGTCTTCTTGATCCCAAAGAGTTCCAATTTTCTGGGGTTTGGGTCCCCTTTTTATCCTCAATTTCTCTTTGTCCTCTGAAGGCAGAGAGGCCTTTGCCTAGTCCAAACCAGTTCTGGTCAGTCCTGGAGCACTTTGTTGACAAGTCTCCTTCTTTCCTTTCACAGTGCAGGCCAGGGACATCAGACACACCACAGGAGGTGGAGCCAGCATTGTGGAGGGAAGGCCCAGCCCTATTCAGGTCCCAGGTGCATCTCCTCCCACCCATCTACATGTAGATCTTGCTATTCAGCCCTGTGCTGACTCACCCTGCCTCCTGGCATCCCCCAGCCCCAGACAAGGAATACACAACCTAGCAGAGGCAGGCTTGGATGATTAGACAAGAAAATACCCACTTTCTAAAAGTGGTATTTTCAAACACAGAATGTTAAAACCAACTTCACTAAAAGATGCATTTTATCATTCTGAGTCCAGGCATACTAAACTCGAATTTCTATCATGTTCCCTGGGTCAGTTAGGATTATAAGCTGTAATAATCAGAACTGCCCATTCTGGCCTATGGGGAACAGGTAGCCTTGCAATAGTGAAGACGAAATAGGCTGTAATTCACTATCAGGACATGCCACACACACCAGGGCATGTCCTACCTTTCACATACAATGCACCCTGCCCACAGGGGTACCTTGGGCCTACCTTAGGGGTGACTAACATGTAGAAAAGGGAAGGTTTAGGGATTTGCAAGTGTGTGCACTTGCCAAGTCGACATGGCAGCCCCAGGCTGCACACAGGCTCTGCAATGGCAGGCCAGAGTTACACTTTACGGGCTGTTTGCGTGGGTGGCACAATCCAGTGCTGCAGCCCACCAACAGCATTTGATCTATAGGCCCTGGCACTCTCAGTGCACTTTACTAGGGACTGACACATAGATCAAAAAGGCCAATCATGGAAATACCAATCCATAACACATTTTATACAGGAGCACTTGCACTTTCCCACTGGACAGCAGTGAGGAAAGTGCGCAGAATCATTACACCAGCAAAAACAGAGTCAAAACCAGGAGGTCAGAAAGCAAAAAGTCAGGGGAAACACGCCAAAAGATGCCAAGTCTAACACCCACCATAAGGCTAATGCCTCTTTCTCAATGGTGTAGTAAGAACTCTCAGCACCACGAAGAGTCCTGGAAGCAAACGCAATAATTTCCACACGACCGTCACGCCTCTTTTGCATAAGGACAGCGCCTAACCCAATGTTGCTGGCATCAGTTGAAACAATACATTTATCATTGATATTGAACAATTTCAAGGGACGAGCTTGCACAATTTCTTTTTTAAGAAGACCAAATTGATCAACACACCTTTCGCACCACACAAACTTAACATTCTTCTTGAGTAATTCACGCAAACATGAAGTTTTATCAGCAAAATTCCCTACAAATTTGGAGTAATATTCTACCAGGCCTAAAAAGGAGCGCAACTAGTCCTTATTAGTGGGTGAGGGTGCATTTGGATGGCATCTAGAATTTTGATTTTGGGTTCAATACCTTTACAGGAAATATGGTGACCCAAATAATCCACACCCTCCTGAAAGAATTTACACTTGTCCTTCCTTAAGGTAAGCCCATGAAGTTCCACAGTATCAAGTGCAAGCTTAACTCTACTGTCATGTTCTGCCTCGGTTCGTGCGTACACAAGAATATAATCTTGGAAAAACACGACTCCCACTGTGTCCCTGAACAAGTTCCCCATAAGGCGCTGGAACACAGCGGAAGCCGATGCCAGACCAAAAGGCATTCGTTTGTAACGGAAAGCACCTTCCGGTGTCACAAAAGAGGTAAGATGTCTGGAGTCTTTGCTTAGCTCAACCTGGTGGTAAGCTGAGGAGATGTCAAATGTCGAAAAATACTTGGCTCCATCTAAAGTCGCCAGCATTTCGTTTATATTGGGCAAGGGCTGACGGTCAATCCATATATTAGCATTGAGATCGCGCAAGTCCACACACATCCTGAGAGACTTGTCAGCTTTTCGTGCAAGAACTATTTGAGCTAACCACTCAGACCCTTCTATGGCTTCAATCACATCCATGGTGCACAGACGTTCCAGTTCGAGCTTCAATTCCGCACGCAAACTCAGAGGTACCTTGCGCACTTTGTGTGCGACTGCCTTTGCACCATTTTTAAGGATGATGCGGTGCTGAAAACCTCTAAGCTTCCCAAGTTTGTCACTAAAAACTTGAGGATACTTCTGGATCCACTCATCGCTTGACAAGTGTCCCACTACCACAGAATTGGTCAAATTGGAAGATACAGAGGAAGTTCAAAATGTACCTGCTTCACGTCTAGATAGTGCTGTGTCAGGATGATTGGAATCAAGGATGATACCGAGCTCACCTTGCTCCTCCCACCCCAACAAATTTGCACCATCCTCAACGATGTATACCGTACCAGTAGCCAGGTCACCACAGAATTCTAGGTTAGCTTCAAACTTACCCAGAACTTCCACTTTTTTGCCCCCATACGCAAAAATTCTGATCTTAGACTGATGCAACTGAATACTTCCTAATTCCCCAAAATCCTTGACATTAATAAGAGTAAATGGGGAACCAGAATCAGCTAAGAAATTCACATTTTTTCCATTCACAGAAATAACACATGCAGGAGATTTTCTCTTACGCATGCCACCCATAGATGCAATTTCAACGACACCTTCAGATTCTAAGAATCGAGAAGACAACATTAATAACATATTATCATTCTCGTCACTAGAGTCAACAAAGTCTTCTTCAATGGATTTAACAATCTGCGTGTTGCTTTTACTGGACACCATGGCTTTGCAGAAGCGTGCTAGATGACCTTTTTTCCCACACTTGAAACAAGTCTGGTTCAAAGCAAAGCAAAACTTAGCATTACCCAAATGAGATTTGCTGCCACAACGAAAACAAAAGAGTTGCGTCTTATCAGATTTGATCTTAGGCAACGGAGATGGTGATTTCTGTATTGTGTTTTCAGTGGGAACTTTGGAAGGTTTAATACCCTGTTTAGCTGCAAACAGTTTAACTTCGATGGACTGAGAAGAGTTGCACATTTCCTTCATGCAAAATTGAGAGTGCTCGATGCTCCTTGCAAGAGTAATAGCTGTCTCAAGATCAGGATCATCAGATGACAAGAGTTTCTCTTGGATCTTCTTGTTACATGTGCGCTCAATTAACTGGTCCCGTATAATTTAATCTCTGAACTCCCTGTAGTTACAGGTAACAGAAAGAGTCCTGAGCGCAGAAACGAAATCATCAATGGATTCACCAGGAATCTGGGAACGTTGTAAAAACTTATGACGCTCAAGTACAACATTCTTCCTAGGGTTGAACCTTTTGTCTAAAGTTTTAACTAATGATGCATAGTCATCAACGATCAGGGAATCACCATTGTCGCCGCCACTCACACGAGTGCTAACAACCTCAATGGGCAAAGTTTTCAAAATGCTTCTGCCCTCGGCACCAAGATTATAAATAAGAAGCGCCTTCTTCTTCTTTTGTAGTGAATGTATCACCGTCGATGGCTTCTAGATAGCTTTCGAATGTATCCTTCCATTGTTGCCATACAATGGGAGAAGAACCAGGAGACTGTAAGAAGGGTGGCAGAGCTGGCACATGATCCATGTTAAACGCAGCGTGGGTGAGTTGCTGCCCACACAATGGTAACAATTGCAGGAAATACTTTCAAGAAGAATTCTATGATGCACACTGTGGGCCTGATTCACAGAACTAACTTACGTCAAAAACGTAAAGTTAGTACTTTTTGGTATTCACAGAATACACTTACTCATTTTGGTATTCACAGAATGAACTTACTCATTTCGGTATTCACAGAAGTTAGTAGGCCTAACTTTAGGACTCCTAAATGCCTTCTGAGAATACCGAAAGTCTTAAAGTTAGGATTTTCTCAGTTTAGGAGTAGTAAAGTCCTAACTTTACTACTCCTAAACTGAGAAAAATCCTAACTTTAAGACTTTCGGTATTCACAGAAGGCATTTAGGAGTCCTAAAGTTAGGGCTACTAACTTCTGTGAATACCGAAATGAGTAAGTTCATTCTGTGAATACCAAAATGAGTAAGTGTATTCTGTGAATACCAAAAGTACTAACTTTACGTTTTTGACGTAAGTTAGTTCTGTGAATCAGGCCCTGTGAGTGCATCACAGGAAAAAAACTGAGTGAAAACCGAAACAAAATAATATGAAAATAAGCTGTGCACATCAGCGATGAAAGCAATTTGGCATCGCTGTGCTGTGCGCATACATTCACAATAACCGATGACAGCTGTGCGTATCAGCGATGAAAGCAATTTGGTATTGCTGAGCTGTGCGCATACATTCACAATAACTGATGACAGCTGTGTGCATCAGCGATGAAAGCAACCTGGTGTTGCCCAGCTGCGCGCAAGTATGGAGCGTGATTATCAGCTGTGCGCATCAGCGGGAAGACCACTATGTGTTGCTGTGACAACACAATATGCAGCAGGAATACAAAATGGCCGTACGCAACGTGATGACATTGCGTGCGGGGTTGGAGAATGGGTCAGGCAAGGCAGGCAAAGCTCCGTGAGCGTGAAGACGTCTTAAAGTGAAGTGACGTCACGGGAGCAGAGCGCGAGCAGCAACGACTGCCAGGTACAGCGCACACAACCAGAACACAAGTACCTTGAATGTCTACAAAAGACACGGACGATGTCACCAGGGCTCTGGAGGAAACCACAGCGGGAGTCCGGAGGAAAGCAAAGCAGCGGAAGACACCGGGATGCCTGCAATGCTACGGGAAACAAGCGACACTCAGTGGTCGGCAGGACAGCAACAAGTTCCCTCAGCAGGGGAGACTGGAACAAGACAGCAACTCGTCGCCAATGAAAAGAAGACGAACCGGGAACAAGGAAGGTACTTCTGTTTAATACGTCTTGTCCAGGCAGCTCCCAGGCAGCAACCGCCAAACACACACATTCCACGTTCCACGCAGGGAACGGTGACAGAAATGGATTCTAGGGAAGAGAGCGTGCGAGAGAGATCCCAACACAAAGGTCCTTTTATTTGGGACTCTCCAACCTCACTGGTGGCTCGATTGTTGTCCTGATAGAGCTCTTTCGCCACCTTCCCCTTCGGCGGTGGTTAGAAACGCTAGGAATAAATTTGATAATCAGTTATCTTTTCAATCCCAGGTGTCTGCAGTGGTTGGAACCTGCTTTGGTTTGCTTCTTTCTCTAAATACATTTTTGCTGTTTCTACCTTTGTCCACTAGGAAAACGGTTGTCCATGCCCTTATTACATCTAGGCTGGACGAGGCCCATTTACTCTACCTTGGCCTTCCATATTATTTGACTAGGAGGCTTGAGATTGCTCAGATTGCTGTCGCTCGGCTCATTCTCCAACTTCCATATCAGACATCTGTCTCCCTCTATCTGAGCTCTTTGCATTGACTACCCATAAACACGCACATTCTCTCTGACTGGGCCTCAATATTTGGAAGCCAGATTGCTACACTATGCTCCTGCCAGAGCTTTGCACTTTGCTCGGGCTTCCTTTGTGTGGTTTCGAGGGTAAGGCAGGCCAGGAGAACCAGCAATTTCTCCTCTTTTCTAGCTGCTCGTGCCTTGAATAACCTCTCGTTTGAGCTTCGAACAATATTTCGGAGTTTTTTTTCAGAACAAAAGCTGAAGACCTGGCTCTTTGCTCAAGCATAATTGTGTTCTCTCTATCCTATTAGTCTTCTAACACCAGGACACTCCTCCGAGGTGCTGCGAGCTTTATAAGACTTCATTTATTCATCCATTCATGTATGTTTGCAATGAACTAAGTGAACATGGCACACAAGCAAGATCGGTGATCACATTTCTAATATGCTTTGATCTTTACATGCATATATGCATGAGATAATACACCGCAGAAAACGAAGATTCAAAAGGTGTTTATTTTTCTATTGAGTGGAGGAAAGGCATCTACATTTTCTTACAGTGGTGGGGTGGATTGACACATAAGTAAGGTGGCAAATTGTGAGGATGTGTAAGTGAATGTTCTGCCATCTGCCACCAATGCACAACTCCAGCCTGACAAAGGGCCATTGTGTAGAAACTCATGGCCTCCTAGCACACTGCACTTTAGTGACCATCTGGGACTGACTTGACCAATACAGGTCTGCAGTATATCATCTTCATCTCAACCTTCCCTGACTGGCATGTGATCATCACTGCTGCTGACACCAAATACTGGATCTTGACCTGTTACTACAGTATCACCACCACCAGTAAGCTCGAAAAGTTGGTCCCAGTTGAAATGTGAAGACTGCTTGATCACTAATGCTGCCTTTACCCCCTTATTCATTTAATGCGCTCACCCTTTCATCTAGCTATCAATCCATCCATGTGCTCACTCCTCAGCTAAGCGCTCACTTACCCAATCACTGTCCCATCCCACCCAATGCCCCTTCTCTCACACTGACACTCACTGTGCCAGTTTCACTAACCAATTCTTGCCCCCCAAACTGTCTTCGCCCCTTTATCCATTTATGTATGCACCCAAACATCTTGCAGTTAATCCAAGCACTCACTCACTCATCTATGCACCTGTTCTCTCTTTAATCCACTTACCTATCCAAACAAACCCATACATACATGCACATAATCAATGAAGAGGCACTTTCACTTATAAGTCATTTACAAGGCGATTACGCTGCCAGTGCGTCACTTCTTTAATGCACCGGCGACGCAGTGTGCCTGCCCATATGTACAAGGCCACGGAAAGTCCCCTGCGAGACTTTTCATGGCCTTTAAATATGGGGCCCTTTCACACATTACTTTGTGTAAAAGGGGTGTTTCATGGGTGTTGCTGTGGGTGTTCCCACGCAACATCCATGGAACCTGACACATTCCCAGATTTGCAAAGTTTTGTAAATCTGGGAATACGTCAGAATCCTACACCTCCCCAAGGGAGGCGTAGGTGTGGCGCAATGCTGAGAAATACTTTTATTTCTCCTTGTTTTTGCCATCAATGATTGTTTTTGTGCAGGAAGGTGATTGAAAACAATCATCCTCGCAACGCAGGCCCCCTTGCAACATGACACAAGGGTGCCTGCACTGGCACATGGCAGCCAATTGTGTGCCAGCGCAGGGGAAAGCACATGGATGTGTTGTATTGTTGTTAATACGGCCCATCCCTGTGCTTTTAAAATGAGCAGCTCGGTGCAGCAAAATGGCTTGTGGCACCGAGCTGCGTCATTTTGTAGTAAAGGAGACCCAAATCTCTTTAACAGTGCTTGCCAATTTGTATGTCCTGTGTATCACTGGCTACAAGCAAAGAAGCCTGAAATCCCTGCTGGAAAAGACACAGATATATTTTGCATGTGTCAGTCATCTGTATGAGGACCTAAGTTCATCAAGCTGTGATGGAATTAATTTGCAGGGAGAGAGAGAGAAATAGGAACTATGCATGCACTATTATAAGAGAAAAACACGGCGAGAGAAAGTCACTCTTGTGAGTTAAAAGAACCCTCACTCACCATCCTAGTTGGTGACATACTTCATCATTGGGTTCCCACCAGAGAGGCCGAGTGCCTCCCTGGTGTGCTACGACGCCTGGTTACAGCGGAGCAGGTTTGTGCAGTACAAGTGTGTTTTAAGTGAAAGTGATTTAAAATGTACCCAGTTCAGCCATAAACAAACTTTATTCGTGGTGAACCAGACACTACTTAAAAGCAGTGTGGTGGATGTTACAAAAACTGGCTAGATTGACCAGATACATCCATAGTGTAAACAAGAAAAAAGTGTGGTCAACATGTTTCTGCCTCCATTCGCTGTTTGCGAGGCTTTCGTCAGGACCAAGAATAGAAAAAGCACCACGGCGGTATGCGCACGCTAAGGCGCACCCTAACCTGTGGTGTTAAAACCAGTGTAACTTACGGTTTTTTGTCGAGTCATCAGCATTTAGTGAAAGCCACGTGTATTTCAAATATCCGGAAATTTTACCCCATGGGTCCTGGTGGGGGGCGCGAACTTGTAGTCACACTTACGCCAAAGTTCGTCGCCCGTGTTGGACCTGCGGGGTCCTGAGGAAGGGAGATTAGAGGTCCAACACGGGCGACGAACTTTGGCGTAAGTGTGACTACAAGTTTGCGCCCCCCACCAAGACCCATGGGGTAAAATTACCGGATATTTGAAATACACGTGGCTTTCACTAAATGCTGAAGGCTCGACAAAAAAACGTAAGTTACACTGGTTTTAACACCACAGGTTAGGGTGCGCCTTAGCGTGCGCATACCGCCGTGGTGCTTTTTCTATTCTTGGTCCTGACGAAAGCCTCGCAAACAGCGAATGGAGGCAGAAACATGTTGACCACTCTTTTTTCTTGTTTACACTATAGATGTATCTGGTCAATCTAGCCAGTTTTTGTAACATCCACCACACTGCTTTTAAGTAGTGCCTGGTTCACCACGAATAAAGTTTGTTTATGGCTGAACTGGGTACTTTTTAAATCACTTTCACTTAAAACACACTTGTACTGCACAAACCTGCTCCGCTGTAACCAGGCGTCGTAGCACACCAGGGAGGCACTCGGCCTCTCTGGTGGGAACCCAATGATGAAGCATGTCACCAACTAGGTTGGTGAGTGAGGGTTCTTTTAACTCACAAGAGTGACTTTCTCTCGCCGTGTTTTTCTCTTTTCTTTGGCTGCACTCTTCTGTTGTTTATTTAATATTATCAGTAGGGGGATTAAGAGTGACTCCATATACTTTTCCCTCTCTCTCCTGTTGATTACATATATTTGCACTATTATAAGACCATTCTTCAGCTGATTAGCCAAAACAGTATTTTTTTGTATAGCATCTTTATTCTCTTGACCAACGGTGGTTTCGTCATGAGGATGGGGGAGTGTCACCTTCCGCCCACTGCAAGCAGCACAAAGTGTTAAAAATAAAATGGCAATGAAATTATTTCATTGCTATTTTATTTTTAACCAAGGCGCTTGGCAGCCGCCAACCTGCCTCCGAGCCAGGAGGGCGTGTTCTCTGCTGCCGAATGGCAGCAGGAGGACTGGAGTAGTGGTGGCCACACTTCAAAGTGCGCATGTCACTTTGGCGGCAGTTCTTGCGCCGGCCAAAGTGACATGCACACTTTAAAGCTCTCCAACCAGCTGTCATAGACAGCTGGGTGGAGACCAAGCATAGGCCTCTAGGGCCTGAAGGATTGTTAGGCCAACCCACTCCATCCAATCCTGGGGCTGCTCTCGTGCAGCATGAGAGCAGCGCCCGGATTGGTTGGGGAGTTCTTTGTTCCACAGTCTTCAGAAGGACAGTGAGGAGGACGCAGAGCCCGCAGGTAAGTACAATTTAAATGTATTTAATTAATAGAAAATGTGTAATGCATGTACTTTAGTTTATGTTTGTTTTATTTTGGAGGGAGGGGTTGTTTTTATATGGGCTTTTAAGGGAGGTTTTTTTTTTAGTAAAGCTTTTTAAGAGAGGGAAAATTTGTTTTTGTTTCGCTCGCCCCACAAGTTTGAAAGGTGTCCAGCCGCTCCTGCTCTTGACACTATTTGGCTTGAATGAAATGTATTTATACGCATTTCTGTACAGTGCCCGGGTTTTAATATTTATAATATTGTTTAAGTAGATTAAGTGCAATTTATTCTGCTATAAAATTGTAACACATGCGTGCGATGGCTGTGCTGTACAAATGACCTGACTTTAAATTTGGTAACATCCCTTCTTCTATAGAGTCACCAGAAAGTGTGTGCTGCAGATACTGGTGCTGAAATATCCTCAGTGGGGCAGAGAGCTATTGTACTTATTTTCTAAGCAGCAAACTATTCCAGTAAATCACAGAAAAGGGTGTGGAATAAGCAGAATAATGCACTGGAGGTATCTGACCTGCCATCAGAACACAATGACCTGTGAGTCACCACATCAGATATTCCATTCCATCCCTGGTAGATGCCCGGTCTGCCTAAACGGTACATATAATAGGAGAGGCTGCTCCCCACTAGGCTGTCACCTTCACATCAAAAGCATTTTTGTAGCGTTTGTAGAGTACAATAAATTAAGCAAAAAAATGTCAAGTGAACAACTTAGTAGATAAATTGCTTTGCACAATGGGCCGCAATGGAGAAAGAGAGGGCTAGGCCACCTCTGTAATTTGAAATCATTGTAGCAGGACAAACTACTGGAGCGTTGTTATTATTAATAGGAGGGCTCAGAGGTTTACAGCAGCATATTTTTTAAAGTGAAGATAATAGTGCAGGGCAGCAAACCACACGCTGCCAAACAGCAATTAGCTTTTAAAACCACAGGAACCGAATATCTTATGTTATACTCAATTAATATATTGGATAGGTGACAGTGAGCATAATTGATTACATTCCAGTGCAGTGTTAAAAATCTCTGATCTTTCCCAAATTACAATCTTCTTTGAGTGTTTTTTTTTGTTGCTGTAAACTCCCACAACCCTTTCAAATAAGGTGATGTGATTAAACAATAAAGGTATTCACATTTTAAATAGTGTACATCATTACAATATTAATTGCTATTTATGAAATTGCTAAGACTACACAGAATTAATCTCTAGGAGTCACACCTTGCTTAAATGCACTTTTATTGTATTCTGCTACATCCCTCACATTTTAGTAAATCATTCCTACCATTGCGCCTGTTATATATTTCAGGTATATATTTCAGAAACCCAGAACGCTTTTGTGGGCATGATCCAGCAACATATAAGTATGTATTATGTATTTAGGAATTGGCCAGTCCTTGCATGTCACTGAAAGATCTTTTTAAACTTTATTTTCATTTCTAAACCTTTCGACCAATAGGAGCGATGCAAACTAAAGAAACCGTGTATTACATCAACAATTTAGCTAAACATATTGACATCTCACAAGAGGCACAAAGATGAAGGATTTTCCTTTTTGTCAGAGTTTTTTCATTTCGTTACAAGGAAATTCCGTAAGGGTTGCCAAAAGTCTTTGGGTCTGTTTTTAAGCAGTTGCAGTTGTGCCTATAATTTGCATCCCTCGGCACAATAGATCAAGGTCCTCATTCCGAGTTCGGTTGAAGGTGTATGTACTGTCGGCAGGGTGGAGTACTTTACTACCGCTATGCTGAGGGTACTCCACCCACTGGATTTAGAGATGCCCATCGGCCCACCAGACATCTCTTGCATTGGCATGAACCACCATCATGGCGTTTTCTGTCAATGCATCAAAAGTTTCATAGAGGACTCAGTCAACATGATGGAGTTGTACGGGAAATATTCAATATTTTTTTATTTTCAAAAACAAAATTCCAAAGAGGATTTTCTTTTCAAAAATTAAAACAGTTATAACCCCGTCCCTATGGGAGATTTCTCTTATGGAGTGGGAGTCATTTACTAGTTTTCACTGCCCCTTACCTCCAGGTTTTACCTAGCAGTGACGGACTGTAAAAAATGGCCATTTGACCGCCCACTCTAAATCGGCCAGGCATTCAAATGGCCAAACCTCAGACAGACCTTACTCCATCGGGACGTCAAAGGTGTAAGTCAACAACAGAGAAGGAGAAGTGTCCGCCACTGACATATTTCACTTCCACCGACTCTTAAATGAGCCAGACGGAGCTTCATTTTGTTGGATAGGGTATTCTGTTGCCTTGGCTATGGAGTACACTCCGCACTATGGCGATGGAGTATCCTCTTCACCAAACTCCAAATCAGGCCCTAAGTCTTTATTCCAGGCAATCATCGTTGGCAAAATGCTGCACACCCATCTCATGGCAAGTTTCCTTTCGGTCAGGTGTAGTGAACTTTCAAAATGATTTAGGCAGGTTCTAAACATTTCCCACAAGAGTATATCAAGGATTCACAATAGATCTGTGAACACACTTCCCAGTATTGTGTAATGTTTGGGCAGTCCCAGGCCAGATGTAGAAAACCTGTGTTGGGGTGTCCACACCACCAGCAATCAGCCTCTTCTCGGAGTTTTAAACTCTGAGTTTGTCCAATGTATAGCATGCCATATGTAAAAAAAAATATAAAGAACGGCTGTGCCGGCCATTCCTTGAAACCTTTTAGGTTTGATGACAGTAATATGCCCATTGTTCTTCAGTTATCTGTCTATCGAGGCAGTGTTCCCATTTCCCTTAAACTGTTAAGAGCATTTTGAGCTTAGGTCTCACTGACATATTTTTGAGATTTGACACCATTTTTTTAGCCCCAGGAGGTCCTATAATTTATGATAATTGTAGTAGCCCCAGCAGTTCTTTCGCAAAGCTGCCTATCATTTATTTCATTTTAAATCTTAATATGTGATATAAAAATACGTCTAGTGGTGATCATTCCACAGTCCCCAGTGTCACAAACAACATATTTTGAAATAGGGTTACTAACGTGGTGTACCCTTTACTTTTAAGCTAGCACCCTGTTTTAGGTTCTGCTGTAAAAGGAATTAAAGGGTTATTTAATGTGTTTTCAGTGAATTTGGGCCCGGATTTACTAAGATTTCGCATCTGAGTTAGAATTTGTGTCTGGGTTGCATCTCTGTTGTAGTGCAGCCCCAATGTAAAATCCATTTTGACATTTACTAAGCATGGTTGCGTGGTTTCGTGAATACAAAGCAATACTAAACAGCGCGTAACCCTGCCTTGCGTAACTATGCTTCGAGTGGGCATTACATGGGTGGAGCATGGACGTTCCTGGGCATCCATCCATGCAATTTGATGCAAACACAGATTTACACACACTTGTAAACTGGGGTTTGTGCCGCAATGGTGCACCTACCTGACAGAGGCATAATGAGGAGAAACATTTTTATTTCTCCTCATTACTTCCTCTTTCCTTGTGGCTGCATTCTGACGCAAGGGAGTCTGCATTAGCGGTAGGAAGCACACAATGCACCAGCACTAGGAGAGAGCAGAATTGCACCATATCTAGTAGATATGGCATATTTCTACTCTCTCTCTCTTTCATGCAATGCTGAAAGTTGCCTTGCTGTGTTGGATGGCATGACATATTAGTAAATCTGGCCCATAGTGTGCACACACCAGTATGTTCATATAGAAGAAGCATGCCTGAGGTGTACTAGTCATGGGGTGGATTTCATGTGTTACTTTCTGTCAGGTCACTTTCTGGCAAATTACAGTGTTTAGTGGCGTGTTCTTGGCTAGATCTGTTTCCGTAAACCATAGTCTGAGTGGGGAGCTCAGGACGGTACAATTAAAAACAAATTGTGCTTGTACACTACTATAATACGAAATTGGATCCAGTGTGCTAAGGCCACAATCTTTGTATGGAAGTATTAATGTTCTCCATTTTATCTGGGGTTGCTTGCCTGCCCAAATGAGTTGGAGCAATACAGTTTGTAATGTCTGAAAAAAGTCTGTTGACAGATGTATGGGAATATTGTTAAAATGGTATAAAAGCTTGGGCATTATGATCATCTTGATTAAGGCTATTCTCCCAATTACAGTTAGGGGGAATGTTATAATTTGTTCCACTTGAGTAAGTTTAATAATAGCTTGCCCGTAATTCTCTCTAAGGACTTCTTCGACAGTTGAGTTTTCATGGACTTCTAGATACTTTACCGATGTTAGTGCCCATCCTATCAGGTACTCTATTGGGAATTCATGTATGACTTCTGTTTATTGAAATATCATAGACTTGCCCCGGTTAATTTTTAATCCTGAGGTAGGGCCAAATTTTATGAACTCACTAAAAATGGGTGACAGGTTTATCACAGTGTTTTTAGCAAAGAGGGTGACATCATCTGCAAACAATGACACCACAGTGGGAAATGCTCAGAAGCTGAGGCCCTGGTGCACATGGTGTTGTTGCAGCAAACATGAAATGAGCTCCATTCGAATAGCAAATAACAATGGAGAGAGTGGACAGCACTGTCTGTTGCCATGCTGAATATTTATAGGGAGAGAGTTCATATTATTAACCCTCAATATCGCTGTGGGTTGGGCATACAGCAAGTTCACTCACTTGACATTTAGTGGACCATTTGACTAAGTGTCCGAGACAAATATGGCTGTTCTAATGAATCAAATGCCTTGGCAGCTTCAAGAAACACTGCTGTGAAGTGAATCCCAGGGTTTAATTAGTGTAAGAGAGCAAACACTGTATACAGTTTATAAGCTGTGGACCGTTTCGGCACAATGCCAGATTGCTTGGGTAATACTGAGGTAGGCATGAATTGGAGTAGCCTGCTGGCCAACAATTTTGATAGAATTTTGTTATCTGTGTTTATGAATGACAATGACCAATAAGAGTCACATTTGGTGGGGCCTTTGCCTGGTTTAAGCAACGTGACCAAAGGGGCTTCTCACAATATAGTAGGGAGCTGACCCATATCAAAAGCTTCTTGATAGACTCTAATAAGGTGGGAAGCAATGAGTGTGGCATATCCTTTATAAAATTGAGCCCATCCTTAACAGGGGCTTTTCCGTTCTCCAGGCTGCGTACTGTAGCTATAATTTACTTCTCAGTTATGGGGCAGTACAGATGTTTTCAGTGTTCATTAGTCAACCAGGCCAAGGTGACCTCATCTAAATAGTTGTTGATTTCAGCTTGTGAGAATGCTCCTGCGGACTCATAAAGTAAGATACAGAATTTGGTAAAAGTCAGCAGGATTTCATATGAGTCTTTCATTACATGTGTTTCAAAGATGTGGATCTCAGTGACTCCACCTGTTGCCCAAGGTTTACGAAGCAAAGCAGCCAGTGTTTTCCCAGGGTACGCTCCCTCTACATATCTACGAGGAGCATGGTATTTCCCCAGGAAGTGTATTTCCCTATCTTCTTCAGTATGATATTCCTGTACAGTCTGCAAAAGATATTGGTGCAATTGTGCATTAGCTCCTTTCCCTATTTTGGATTCCAAACTGTAGATCCTTTTCTCTAGCATATTTAGCATAGCCCTGATGGATTTAAGAATTTCTGATAATTTGGAAATACAGATGCCTCTTCCATAGGTTTTAAAGGCCTCCCAGACGTTAGCAAATTGGACAGTTAGCAAATTTACTCAGAGGCAACTTTATTGCACAGCAATTACAAGTACCTCAAAATGAAGTCCACAAACATAACTATTTTCCTTTATCATTTTTTACTTCAGTAAATATCTGCAAGAACCCTATCTGCAATAAAATTGCTTACATTTTCTAAGATGAGAACAGATACTTTTTCACTTACTTTCATAGAGTAATTTAGTCATATATTCATACTAAATGTCCTCAGCCCTGTTACATTTGAGGAAAGACTTACAAAATGTTGACTTTTAGATGCCTAATTACTTTTGCCATTCTTAGATTTGTCCTCTTTGTCAGATGTCTATGAGAATTAAAAATGTGAATCTTTGAGAACTGTTACATTCAATCAATCAATCAATCAAATAACTTTATTCGCATTTGGAAAATGCATAAAAGTACAAATAATTATCATAATACAAATTGATCTGGAGATATTTTAAAACATTTAAAAACTTTCATTTTGTATATTTGCCTATTAGAAATAGCATAGTTTAAGTGCATCCGCATTTCTAAGACTAGCTGCTATATATCATGAGAGGAATATTTACACTAATCAAAGTGTGATTATATCACCATCACGTAAACAATTCATTTTTCTTTTACAGATTCAATTTAACATGTTAGCTAACTAGCAGCAATTTAATTAAAAACAGTACTAACAATTGACGATGATTGGTAAAAATAATCACATAAAACAACACCCCTATTTGAGGATCTTCTCCTAGTCCGAAAAGCGGAATATAAAACGTTTGCTAATGTAAAACAAATATAGGGTGTTTCCAAAGAGTAAATAACTAAAAGAGCTAGGGAATAAGAGTGTATGCTCAATTTACTTTACAGGGGGTGGGGGGATCCTATAAGCATTTACATATAGATACAACCAAAAAAAAAAAAAAAAAAAAAAAAAAAAATTTTAAACAACCCAATATTTCATGATATCTAAAAACATACTAACAAATCATGTCTCAATATCATTAGCCACTCTTGTAGATCTAAATTTAAGGGCCATTCTTAAAAAGTTTACCACACAGGACAAGGTTAAAACATCTGCGGAAAGTTTTAAAAAGAGCAATGCCACGCGTGCCTGTCTAATACCAGTAATCTGTAATAAAGACTTCAAGAACCTTTTTCTAGGGAGGTCATAAAATGAACAATTAAAAGGAAGTGGAGGGTATCCTGCGGAGACACATTGTCGCAGCCGCAGGGCTCCTCTCTCCCCAGGCTTTACTATAAAGCCTGCTGGAACCGCTAAAATATGGTGAATAAAATTAAATCTAAAACGTGTGATTAAAAATCTATCGTGGGCATTTGTCATAATAGTTAAATATGGTTCTATTTTCAAGGAGGTTTTAATTAAAACGTGTTCTCTTACTGTGGGTTTAACCAACTCGTTACTCTCACGTTGCGCCATACTAAACTTAAAAACAACTCTTTGACAGCTGCCTTGTCCTTCTGTCTTATTATATCTGGGTCATCGAACAGTGCCTGCCGTCCCATTTTTTGTAGGCAATCCCGCACATATTTTAACCATGGGATCTTCATTACGTTAGCCAGGGACAGGCAATCCTGGACAACAAGCCTTGTCAGGCCTATCTCTTCATTTAACCAGACCTTTAACCAGTGAATTATGGGTCTGACAGCCACTAAATCTGAGATGTAACTAGCTCCCAGTTCTTCATGTGCAATAAATGCTGGGGTGCTATGGGGAACCCTTAATAGGCGCCTCATATATTTGTTTTCTTCCGTTTGTAGGCTATTGATTTTCACAAAGCCCCAAACCTCACTACCATACAACACCTTGGCACAGCAGATTGAGTTGTACAATTTCAAAATCATGTCCGGGGTCCACAGCCCAAGCCTGCTTGCAAAGTTCGCAATTGAACCTGTGGATCTAATTAAAGACAGAGATTTCTCTTCTAGTAACTGTTTAAAGTTAAGCTTCCCATCAAATAATATGCCTAAATAAGCAAAAACTGGAACTTTACCTAAGACATGCGAGCCAATGGTGTATTTGAATGATTTGGCTGGCTTTTTCCCCATCTCCATTACATATGATTTAGTGAGATTGGGGGCCATCCCGAGTTTTTCCATAAACTCTACAAAACCATTAATTAAAAGTTGTAGACCATGAGGGGTGCGTGCCAATAACACAGCGTCGTCTGCATATAATAAAACCGGCACAGTTCTTTCTCCTATTCGTGGTACATCTGCCCTAATATCCCGCAGTGCCGCATCCAGGCCATTAATGTATAAAGTAAATAAGAAGGGAGCCAGAATGCATCCCTGTCTGACACCGCTTGAACATCCAAACCGATCCGTTACTTTTCCCTCCTGGGTATACCTTACTGCAGCCGTGGTGTGATTATGCAGTGATTGGAGTATATTTATTAGTTCTAAATCCACCCCTGGTTAGCCATTACTAGCCACAACTTGTTCCGGTTCACGCGGTCAAAAGCCGCCGATAAATCCATAAAAGCCAAATAAAAAACCTCCCCTTTTAACAGCGTATATTTAGCAGAAATAAGATAAAGATTAAGACACTGGTCCACAGTTGATTTCCTGGGCGGAATCCGTATTGAACATCAGTGATTATATTAGCAGACTCAGCCCACTCCATTAGTCTATTTAAAATTACCCGCCCCAAGACCTTGGCTGATACATCTATCAAAGATATTGGTCGGTAACAGTGCGGGCTATCCCGGTTACCCTTCTTAAAGATCGGTACTATAATTGCCGAAGACCAAGATGTGGGCATTGAAACACTTATTGCCGCATTTAAGACCCTTGTTAATAAAGGTGCCCAGACCTGTACATTCGATCTGAAAAGGTCGGGTGGAATCCCATCTGGGCCTGGGGCCTTATTTCGCATCAGCCCTTCGATACCAACAGTGACTTCCTCCAACGAAAAAATGACAGAGGTAGCCCTTGTGGGTATAGTTGACAACCATGCTTCTGCCTGGCCCGGCGAGTGGTTATATAGGCCCTGAAAATATTCCTGCCATTGTTCCGGGAGTATATTACCACTTAGCCCTGGTTTATTTGGGTCCGCAAAACAGGGACTATTTATAACCCTCCAAAACCGTTCTGAGTCTTTCTGCTCTGCGGCTTCAAGGAGTTCCTCCCACGCTATCCGCTGCAATTGACCTCTACGTTGTTTTAACGCTGACTTATAACTTGCGCGACACGCCAACACCCTCTCTCTATCCCTAGGGGACTGCTTGAGAGCATCCTTCAAGTTCCTAAGGGTAAGAGAACAATGGTGGCTAAACCATCTTGGGGAATCCCCCTATGCCTACGTGGGTGTGTCTTCAGCAATTTAGTGACAAGGGCAGCGATATTTGTGAAAGCCTTGATCAAGTCGGCCCCTTCCACCTCTGGGTCCAAGCAATTCATGATGTCTTTAGCTCCTTGACCAAATAGAGCCGCATTGAACCCTGCCTCATTTATCTGGACCCATCTTAATCGCCTGCCTTGATCGATCGTGGATAATAATTGATCCTCTGTCTGTCTGACCACACTCTGACTGTATACATCAACTATTAAAATTACTGGGTTATGATCGCTAAATACACTGTGTAAAATATTAAATTTCCTAACAGATCTTTTCATTGCCTGTGAAATCAAAATATAATCAATAACTGAATGACACCCTCTTCCCTTAAAAGTGGGGTCCAACAGGGAGCCTTCCACAATATCGGCCATATCCAACGTGTGTGATAACCCGTGTGTGTGTAAAAGGCACGTCAGCTCCCTCCCCAACCGGGTGTGTTCCATGTGCATACCCTTACTTAATGCACATGACGACCACACACCATGAGCCACCCTTAAATCCGGGCATGGATGACAATTAAAATCGCCTGCTACTATCATGTGCGTTGCGCCATGCCCACTCCTGGTGAGACGGTCCAGCCAACCATCTAATT
The DNA here is from genome assembly GCA_963921515.1 of Calotriton arnoldi. Taxonomy (NCBI): domain Eukaryota; kingdom Metazoa; phylum Chordata; class Amphibia; order Caudata; family Salamandridae; genus Calotriton; species Calotriton arnoldi. The sequence continues at coordinate 174,474 of CAWUFW010016862.1, forward strand.
CATGTATACTATTTAGGCCCTGTGGTGTGCATTGTATGGCATTATAAAAATTCAAAATAGTTACCCTACATCCCTTAGCTATGAGTCTAACCCCTTGTACATTATGTGAATCACAAGCCAAATCCTTCCACCTTCCCTGAATGTTCAAATCCACAAACACAGTCAATCCCCCTTTGCTCTTCCGACTCGGGGTTTAATTGCTGGACAAAAGAAGGTTTTGTATCCCTCTATAAAACACGTATTCTCCGTCGCCCAGGTTTCTTGGAGACAAATTATGTTAAAGTCCCTTACCAAGGCAAGCCAATGCATATCCTCAAGTTTATTTGCTATACCAGCTATATTCCAGGATATGATTTTTAAAGAGCCATCAATCTTACTCCCATCAGAGTAATGCACCCCACTATCTACCCCAGGGTGAGCTATGCTGCCCTCTCCAATCTCCCTACTCTCCTCACTGGAGATTGATTCCCTACACTCCAATGACGGGACTGCCTCCACCTCGCCAGCCCACACATGTTACATTCATCTAGTCTGCTATCCTAGAATGTGAAATTATTGATCAACTTGCTGCTCTGCCCTCTATGGGCCTTATTACCAGTTTGGCGGTCCGTGGACCGCCCAACCAGTGGTGTCAGTCCAAACGTGGTGCGCTTGGCGGTCCAACCATGGTATTACAAGTTATCTGGATTGCGTTTCTGAAGACTGTGGCTGAACCACCGACACCACCACCACACCGCCGACTGCCACGTTTGCAGTCAGAGAAAGACAGCTGCCATAGGGCGGTACTGAGGAGCTCCACCGCTGTCCATATTATGAGTTGGCTTTCAGATGAGTCGACTGATGCGGTCCGACCGCCAGCTTCGAGTCAGTGGTAACGAAGGATTTGGAGTGCATACTCACCCCTCTTCTGTTCTTCCAGGCAGAGTTCGATATGGATCCTTTTCTCCAAGTACCCCCTTCACAACAGAGTCTTCACCACAAAGAATATGACCCTGTTTGCAGCGATCTACAGGTAAGTCCTATTTGTACCATATACTCATTGCATGGCCGGGCCGCATATGGGCCCGACTCCGACTATGGGTAGGTGGTATTTTACCACATGTATCATGAATATGTGTACATTCGACACATGTGCAGTCAAAATGTACACACAGGCATTGATAGATACAAAAAACCATTGCCCACTGCCGCAAGACCGCTGCAGCCACACCATGGGCCCGCGGTCAGCTCGTAATACGGTGGTCTAAAGATCGCCAGTGCTGTGGGCTACTGGCGGGCGCAGACGCAGTCTTCAGGCGGTCGGACCGCCAAACTCGTAATGAGGTCCTATGTCTCTACATTCAATGTACAGTGGAAGATCATTGTATTGCATAGACATCTTTATATAGGCTGATGATTAATTTCCTTACCTAGCCAAAACAGCTCTGTCAACGTTTTTGCTTTCTAATCTCACAAATTATGATGATGAGTAATTTTGTATGCCTTGATCTCTCTCACGTTCATTGTTAGGGTAGTTGGAAGATAATAGGGTGATAGGCTATGATTGCAAGTGGGATGAACTAATTGGAATGCATGCTTGAATGCAAGCACTCTTTGAGTATTGCTTATCTGCGCTTCCTCCTGGGGGAATTTGTAATTTATTTAATATGCTCACTTTAAACAGAATCTTGTTTTTAGATTATAACTGGTTTCAGGGACTCTAAAACAAGTAATTAAGGAATAGTCCACTAATGAGTGCAATGTGTATTTTCAAAGACAAAATGCCCCCTTTTGAATTTTGAATGTCAATATCAGGGAAATAGTTTACAGTATACTGTTTAACTGGTACACTGATTTGTCTTTATTGAGTGTCCCCTATGCCAAAGGGATAAGTGAAACCTAATTTTAAACTAAATTCAATGTGAACTAATGATGCCTTTGTATTCAGGTTGTGAAAATGACCACTGTAACAAGTGAAATAGCACATGTAATCAGACTGGGCTAAGCATCATACACTCCGCATATTGGTAGACACCTGTACCCTTAATAGAATCAATCATTTCCTTCTCTATTCTAATCCTCCAGATACCCTCCTAAACTGAGAACGTTATTCACTTCATCCATCATCAAGTCCTTCCTTGTTAATGCTTTGACCTAGCTACGCATTGGCAACCGCTTCTGTTACACTGGAGACTTCCCAATCACCTAGATAATCATCCCTATCTTTTCCCTACTGAAGAAATCCAAATTGGCTTGCAGTCCCTGGTAAACGACTACCCAGTCACCCATCTCACATCCCTGGGCACAGTCCTTGAAAAAATAGTAGTTCTGCAAATTAAAAGACACATAAGACAGTCTACCAATAAGGTTAGAGCACTGTCCAACACCCTACCAATCATGGCAGAAAGTGACCCCTTGAGCCTGACCTCTTGGTGGCCTTTGGCAAAGTAGATCATAAAATGCTGCATTACACTTTTGCACACATATGGGCATCTTTCTCAAATTGCTTGCCTCATTCCACTCAAGCAGGCAACAGAATGTTCAAATGGTCCCCTTCTACCTAGCACCCAGTCAAATAGGGAGATTCAGAGGGATCCAATGATATTTAACCTACAATAGACTCTAGGTAACCAAACAAAATATCACCATTCCCCAACATGCCGACAGTGTAAAATTGTACCTGATGGTGCCCATGGCAACTGACATCCATCTCTTGGAACAATACCTCTACACCATCCATTTATGGATGTCCACTGCCAATCTCACACAAACTTGACAACAACAAAATTCACACTCATTAATGGGGGAAAACTATGACCAAAAATTAAGGACCAGCGAAAGCAGAGCAGTGCAACACACAGGATTGTACTCTTTTGCTTCTTCCCTCTAGGAAAATATCTCCTTAAAATGTGAGATTTCCAATATGATCCTGAATACTCTAAAATAATTTACATTCTTGTTTTTTATAGTCACCCTCTCTGCCCACTGACCATGCCCATATTGGGAAACCAAGGCAACTGTGTATTATGTAGGAGTGTGTGAAATTTGCTCAATCTGAAAGAGACACGTTAGTGATAGATTCCTTACCTTAGAATATCCCCAGGCGTCAGGCTGGATCCGGAAAGTTTTGCGTAGCAGTACCCTTGCGCGTCGGTAGGCGGCGTCGTGCGGCTCCGCGTCCGTCGTCGGCGTCGTGATCGCCGGGATGACGTCGCGGGCAGTACTTAGGCGCCGCCCCTGCGCGCTGACGTCAGTTCTTCTTTTTCCGCGCCAGTAAGCGCAGATCCGGGAAGAGCAGTGCCCTGGTCAATTTTTGACCATACTTTTTGGTGATTTTTCACTGTTTTTTTTTCCAGCCTTCAGGTGTCGTAGGGATGCCCGGCTTCAAGCGATGCGGCGCCTGTGCGCGGATGATGTCCGTCACCGACCCGCATTGGGAGTGTCTCTTCTGCCTCGGCCGAGGCCACGACACCGAGTCTTGTCCCGAATGCCAGGCCCTCAACCCGAAGGCTTTGCGAGAGCGGTCTCGAAAGCTCCTCGAGGCCCGGCATTCGGCTCCGCGGAAGCCCCGGTCGCGTGAGAGGTCCAGGGGTCGCTCGCGGAGTGCACACCGGTCGTCGGCGTCGAAGTCTTCTTCGTCCGGTAAGTCTCGACACAAGAAGTCCAAGAAGCATCGTCGCTCTCGGACTTCGCCTCGCCGGTCTCGCGACTCGGCTGAGGCCCCTCCCGGCACCGTCCCCGCCCCCGCGGCCCCGGACTTGCCTGTGGAGTCGCCCCGTCATACCCGCCCTTCCCGGGTTCGGGGGCGGATCCGGCCAAGGTACAGGAGTTCCTGTCGGCCATGGCCCGCCTCTTCGGGCCTTCAGGCCCCTCCGGTGCGCCTTCGGGCCCCGCGGGCCCTGATGGGGTTGATCCGGCGTCGCCGGCGGCTCCGGCCCCGGCGTCGCCCGAGCCTCCAGCCTCGATCCCGGCTCCGGCTCCGGCCCCGGCCTCGATCCCGGCTCCACAACCCCCATCGACGCCGGTCGACCTCACGACACCTCCGCCGGCGCCGATGTCTCCGGTGCCGTTCTCGACGCCGCCCTGGGCTCCGGGCGGCGTCGTCCCCCAGTTCCTTCCGGCTCCGGACTTGGACCCGGAGCGACGTCGCTCGACGCCGGCTCCGGCGCCGATGGGACCTTGGGTCCCAAATGTCCCTCCTCCTCCTTATTTTGAACCAGAGGAGGACCAGGAGGACTGGGAGGGGTCTGATGACCCTCTGACACGCAACTGTCAGTATGATGAGGACTGGACAGAGAGTCTAGGGGAGGCCAGTGGTCTGGATACTTCTCCTGACACTGGCATGCTGTCTCCTCCCGTGGCTACGGAGGAGGGGGCCAATTTTGGTACGGTGTTGCGTAGGGCTGCTGGGGCCTTACGTCTCCAGCTCCCTACTTTGACGGTCAAGCCTAACATCTTGACAGAGGTGCTTCAGCCGGCAGCCTCCTCTGCGGAGACTGTGCTGCCGTTTAACGACGCCCTCACGGACGTTCTTTTGGGCGCCTGGTCCAAGCCCAACACAGGGGCTCCTGTGGATCGGAACGTGTCACGACGCCATCGCCCCGCTCCGGGCGACCCCCTGTTTCTTTCTGTCCACCCCACTCCTGAGAGCTTGGTTGTCCAAGCCTCCGCTTCCCAAACCGCCTTCCCTACCGCTCCTCCGGATAGGGAATCCAAACGCCTGGATCAGTTTGGGAAGAAAGGTTTTTCTTCCTCCAGTGCTGGCTTGCGGTCCGTTAACACCGCTTGTCTTTTGGGCCGATATACCCACTCTCTGTGGGATTCGGTGGCGGATGTTTTGCCCCAGTGCCCTGAGGAGGTCCAGGCACTGCTTTCCCGCGCCATTGCGGAAGGAAGGGATGCGGCCAAATACACTATCCGTTGTGGCCTTGACACCGCCGACTCGCTGGGCAGGTCGATTGCAACGACGGTGGCGCTCCGACGCCACGCCTGGCTGAGAACCACTGGTTTTTCAGGGGATGTCCAGAATACTCTCATGGACATGCCCTTTGATGGAGTCGGTCTTTTTGGGTCCAAAGCAGACCATGCGTTGGAGCGCTTTAAGGACTCACGGGCTACTGCCAAGTCCCTGGGCCTTTCTGCTACACGCCCTCCGCTGCCTTCTGCTTTTCGCCCCTATCGTGGCCACGGTAGGGGCGCCCTTCACGTCAGCAGCCCAGCCACCGGCCCGCGCAGCAGGCGTCTTCGCGTGGCCGAGGACGTGGATTCCGCCGTGGCGGATCGGGCAACCAGCGTGCGGGTCAGGCCACCACCTCCAACCCGTCCGCGGCCTCCAAGCCCTCCTAGTCCCTCCTTTCAGGTGCACGGCACGCCAGTAGGGGGCAGGGTCCGCCATCACCTTCCCCACTGGCGCACCATCACCTCGGACAGGTGGGTCTTGGACATTGTCCGAAGGGGCTACTCCCTCCCCTTCGAGACCACCCCCCAGCCATGCCACCTCAATTCCACCGCATGTCAGGGGATCACTTGGTGCTTCTACAGAAGGAAGTCACGGCCCTCTTGACCAAGAGGGCCATCGAGCATGTTCCGACCCCAGAAGTAGGGCGTGGTTGCTACTCCCACTACTTTCTGGTGCCCAAAAGGACAAGGAGGACATGCGTCCTATCTTGGACCTCCGGAACGTCAATCGCTTCCTCCGGAAGGAGAAGTTCAAGATGCTCACCCTAGCTCAGGTCTTGACTGCCCTCGACCCTGGAGACTGGTTGGTAGCGTTGGACTTGCAGGACGCGTATTTCCACATCCCCGTCCTGCCGGCCCACCGGCGTTACCTTCGGTTCACGGTAGGCCCCGAGCATTTTCAGTTCACCGTGCTCCCCTTTGGCCTTACCAGTGCCCCTCGGGTGTTCACGAAAGTGATGGCGGTGGTCGCAGCTCATCTGCGCCGGGCAGGGGTTTCAGTCTTCCCCTACCTCGACGACTGGCTGCTGAAGGCGGGCTCGTCCCAGGCAGTCGTCTCCCACCTCCAGACTACGGCCGAACTCCTGCACTCGCTGGGGTTCTCCATCAATGTGCCGAAGTCGCATCTGATTCCTTCTCCACAGCTCCTTTTCATCGGAGCAGTTCTGGACACGACGCGGTTTCGGGCCTATCCTCCCGAACGGCGAGTCCGGGATATTCAGGCTATGATTCCGATCTTTCGGCCTTTATCCTGGGTTTCGGTAAGGATGACCCTGAGGCTGCTGGGCCTCATGGCCTCCTGCATCCTGCTGGTCAATCATGCCAGATGGCATATGCGGGCTCTGCAGTGGGACCTGAAGTTCCAGTGGGCGCAGCACCAGGGCAACCTGTCCGATCACGTCCAGATCTCGGAGGGGACTGCAAAACAGTTGCAGTGGTGGCTCTCGAACCGGCAATGGGTCATGGGCAGATCCCTCTCCCTTCCCCAGCCAGAGCATACAGTTGTGACGGACGCGTCCCTTCTGGGATGGGGCGGTCACATGGGAGAGGCGGAGATCAGAGGCCTCTGGTCTCCGGCGGAGTCCCGGCTCCATATCAACCTTCTGGAGCTCCGGGCGATCCGGCTTGCACTCAAGGCATTCCTTCCCTCTGTCAAAGGGAAGGTAGTGCAGGTGTTCACAGACAACACCACCGCCATGTGGTACTGCAACAAACAGGGCGGGGTGGGGTCTTGGACCCTTTGTCAGATGGCTCTGCGCCTCTGGACATGGCTGGAACATCAGGGCATGTTCCTGATGGTTCAACACCTGGCAGGTTCTCTGAACGCCAGGGCGGACGAACTCAGCCGCAGGTGCATGATGGATCACGAATGGCGTCTTCACTCGGAAGTGGCGCAAGGACTCTTTCTACAGTGGGGAGAGCCTTGGTTAGATCTATTCGCCACCGAAGAGAACGCGCAATGTCATCAGTTCTGCGCGTTGGAATTTCCAAGGCGGCACTCGCTCGGCGACGCTTTTCGTCGCGAGTGGAGTTGCGGTCTGTTGTACGCCTTTCCGCCTATACCACTTCTACCCAGAGTGTTGAAGAAGATTCGGCACGACCGGGCCCAAGTCATTCTTGTGGCTCCGGACTGGGCTCGAAGAGTTTGGTATCCCGAGCTACTCAATATGAGCATAGATCCCCCGATCCGTCTGCCTCTTCGGGAGGATCTTCTGTCGCAGCAGCAGGGGACGGTCCTCCACCCGAACCTGTCCAGTCTACACCTGCTTGCGTGGAGATTGAGCGGCGGCAGTTGATTCCTTTCGACTTGCCTCCCGAAGTTTGTGATGTGATTCTGGCAGCCAGGCGTCCCTCCACTAAGGTGGTATACGCCTGCAGGTGGAACAAATTTGTGGCATGGTGCACAGCAAAGGCTGTGGATCCCCTTTCTGCCCCTCTTTCTGAGGTCCTTCTGTTCCTTCTCTCTCTGGCCCAACAGGGTTCTGCCCTGGGTACCATCAAGGGTTATCTTTGTGCTATCTCGGCCTTCCTCAGGCTCCCTGATCAGCCCTCCCTTTTCAAGTCCCCTGTTGTTAACAGGTTCTTAAAAGGCATTACTCACCTCTTCCCTCCTGTTCCGTTTGTAATGCCTCAGTGGGACTTGAACTTGGTTCTTACCTTTTTAATGTGCGCTCCCTTTGAGCCTCTGCATAACTGTCCTCTTCGTCTTCTGACTCTGAAGACAGCCTTTCTGGTGGCCATCACCTCCGCTCGGCGGGTGAGTGAGCTCCAGGCTCTATCTTGCAAACCTCCCTTTCTGTCTGTTCATCCAGACAAGGTTGTTCTTCGGACGCGTCCGTCCTTCTTGCCAAAGGTGGTTACTGCTTTCCACATTGGGCAGACCATCACTTTGCCCACCTTCTTTCCGCCTCCGCATCCTTCCAGAGAGGAAGAGAGGCTCCACCGTCTGGACCCAAAACGTGCGCTCTCCTTCTATATCGACCGCACGAAACACTTCCGGGTGGATGACCAGCTCTTTGTTGGCTACGTGGGCGCCAAAAAGGTCGGGCGGTGCACAAGAGGACCATCTCCCGCTGGGTTACCTTGTGCATCAAGACCTGCTATTCTTTGGCTAAGAAGGAGCCTCCTGTTGGGCTGCGTGCCCATTCCACCAGGGCAACGGCTGCTACCACGGCCTTGGGCCGCGGTGTTCCGCTGCCGGTTATCTGTCAGGCAGCTACGTGGGCCTCGCTGCACACGTTTACTAAGCATTACTGCCTTGACAGTCAGGTCCGGAGGGACGGCTTCTTTGGCCGTTCTGTCCTCCAGGACTTCCTTGTCTGATCTTTGTTCGCAGACCCACCACCGGGGTTGGTATTGCTGGGGTATCTATTCTAAGGTAAGGAATCTATCACTAACGTGTCTCTTTCAGATGCACAAGTTACTAACTTGTGTAACGATATATCTGTAAGAGACAGTAGTTAGTGATAGATTCCCTACCGCCCACCCATCCTCCCCGTTCTGCGAACTGATTTCTAGGGTTAAGGACATCCCTTTCAGGGCCCTAGTATTTTTCAGACACCTGTGTCAGCTTCTTGCATGGCTCTGCGTTCCTGGCGCGGAAAGTCGTGTACAGAACTGACGTCAGCGCGCAGAGGCGGCGCCTAAGTACTGCCCGCGACGTCATCCCGGCGATCACGACGCCGACGACGGACGCGGAGCCGCACGACGCCGCCTACCGACGCGCAAGGGTACTGCTACGCAAAACTTTCCGGATCCAGCCTGACGCCTGGGGATATTCTAAGGTAAGGAATCTATCACTAACTACTGTCTCTTACAGATATATCGTTACACAAGTTAGTAACTTGTGCATTTGATTTTGCATAAAATTATGTAAAATTATGTGAAATGCAAAACTGGCACTTGGCGCTGTGTTGTAGTGCAAAATGCGTGCTTGCATCCACTTAGGACTTAAGGGTGCATTTTGGGCTAAAACAATAATGCAAGAAAACACAAGCAATGTGAACAACTGCCACTTGTGCTCTGTCACTGGCGTTGTTCCTGTGCATTAGTGGTGAAGTGTAGCTCTGAATGGGGCAGTGGAACTTTTACAGCGAATAGCACATAATTACACAATGTGGCGTAATAGTGTCATTTCAGAAATTTATCGTAACAAAAGTAATGCGAGAATTCTGAAATTACGCGAATTATTTCAATTACGCAGGCAAAGCTCACACATTTTGTCCGGGCCAAGTATTATATGCATATCTTGGCAGTTGTAAATGTGAGAACTGCATTGATCTATACTACTTCAGTAACCATGACTTTCTCATCATTTTCTAGTAATGCAATCTTTCTCGAAGACATTGTAACCATCCTGCTCTGCTAATGTGACATTCACACAAAGCAGATATGCTCCATTATGTGTAAAGTGCTCTGCTAGATCCCTGTTATATAAATACCCCAAAACAAACAAAAAAGATAAATAAATATGAAAATTCACATTTTACGGGAAGGCCAAAGTTCATATCATGGTGTTTCACAGGACATGCACAATGAAAATAACATTGTGAAGCATCAAGTTCTACTAAATTGTGACACATAGATTATCACAGGACAAATTGATTGCTAAACCATGCTGTATTTTCTACTTCAATCATAAATGAGAGTGGAGGATTGAATGTATAATGCACAGTTCACTGACATAATATTGATATTACAAATATCGACCTACAAAGTTAACGACTCATTAATATTGTTCACAAAAATATCGAGATTCTATACTTAATTTTAAAAATTCACCAATATCAAAAAAATATATCGACGTTAAAGATATCTAATTTAACATATATCGGAAAACAAAATTATCGGAAACAAAAATATTGTCACTTACAAATAACAGTAGACTATGGGCCTTGGTACGGGTTTGGCCATACCGGTGGTGGGGGTCTGAACGTGGTGAGGTCAACGGTCCAACCGCCGTATTACAAGTTGGCCTGATTGCGTTTCTGAAGATTGCGGCTGAACTGCTGGCACTGCCACCACACAGCCGACCGCCGGGTTTGCGGTCAGGGAAAGGCAACTGCCATAGGGTGGTACTGAGGAGCTCCACCGCCGTCTGTATTACGAGTTGACTTTCCGACAAGCTGACCGTGGTGCTCCAACTGCCACCTTCGAGTCGGCAGTAATGAAGGATTTGGGGTGCATCAAAACCCCTCTCCTGTTCTTCCAAGTAAAGTATGATGTGGATCCCTTTTGCCAGGTCTCCCCTTCACAGCAGCATCTTCACCCCGAAGAATACGACCCTGTTTGCGGAGCTTCTACAGGTAGGTCCTATTTGTACCATATACCTATTGCTTGGACAGGCCACATATGGGCCCGACTACGGCAATGGGTAGTTAGTATCTTACCATGCATATGTGTATATTCAACACATTTGCAGTCGAAATGTACACACAGGCATCAATAGATACAGAACACCATTGCCCACCGTCAAAAGATAGCCGCAGCCACACCACGGGCCCCGCGGTAAACTCGTAATATGGGGGTCTAAAGACCACCAGCGCTGTGGGTTTCTGGCAGATGCAGTCTTTGGGCGGTTGGGCTGCAAAACTTGTAATAAGGCCCTATGTCAAAAATATCAAAACCAACAATATCGACGGCATAAATATCGTTAAATCAACACCTACCAATAAAAAAATACCCAAAACACTCATTTTAAATAAACAAACATAAAAAACCCACAATATGTACATTTTCTAAACACATTATAATAAATACATTTAACCAATATCAACATAAAACTGCTTTAAATGATAAATTACATATAAGTACATCCCACTAAAATACATCATATATTTATACTAACATACAATATTTTTTTTAACAAAAAATAAATGCATATGATATTTAATAAAATAAGTGATCTTCAAATGCAGGATATAAAAACATTAATTGGCGTTTTCCAAATAAGGACATAACAGACAAAATAATTAAAAGGACGCTAAAACAAGCAGCCCTGTAAAACTATACAACGGTATAACCAGTAAAATTACTTTACCAATTAAACAAACAATATAAATGCCACAGTAATCTCACTTAAAAATTACCTCAAAAATTAGAAGCCTTCAACTTATATGCCCATACATTAACTTGTCCAAGTAAGTACCATTTATTCTTAAAATAAATAATAAAGTAACTTCACTCTTAAACAACAATTCCTAATAAACTATTACAAACCCACTTTTTACCGTTTATACTTTTCTCCATATTATTCCATCTTCAAACAAACGTCATCAAGACGCACACTGCAAAAATGACAAAAAAGTAAGTATATCTACAAAAATACTTTAAATGCAGTAAAACAGCAACAGTTACAACTCCAATTAACCTAAACCTCCTTAAACATCAAAAATACAAAATGCAAATAATCCTACATTTTCTCTTCCAACAGAAAAAAGCACCTGTCTCAAGAAGAAGATTGCGGGAGAAACTTTTTCCAACAGCAGAAAACTTCGAAAAACAAGATACAAATGAGTTTTCAAACAAATTAAAATGTATATTAAACTGTCAATTATTTAAAAACTGTATTAATAACTATTTTTCTATAGTCATTTAATTACAGTGCAGAAAGACATAATGACGGAAGGTGCAAAATGTATAACCTCACAATGGCCCTCATTACGATGTCAGGTGGACGGCCTGTCGGTGGCGGTCCGCCCGATATCTAGGGAAGCAGTCTGACAACCGGATTATGATGCCGGCCGTCGAAGCGTATCGGGCGGGGGTAAAGACTGCTGCCTACAACACGCTCAAGGAGCCCGTCCGGGCGGGAGTCGGAGCCTAATTCCTACAATTTAGGTGGTGCCTGCAGAGGCACTGCCGTAGCGATTAGGGAGTCAGTTTCCCACAGCCTTTTCATGGCAGTCAGACTGGCATGAAAAGGCTGTCTGAAAGTGACTTTGAGGGCCCCTGGCAGGGCCCCTTTCCCCGTGGACCTCCTCTATGAGCCCAGGGGGGCACATGTGGGGCCCCTCCAAACATTCATGCACCATTCATTCAGGCTTGAGCTGCGGCCCTTTTCTGGGCCACAGCACAAGCCGCAATAGAAAAGAGATGTTTCCGAACGCCTACACGGTGGTTGCATCCAAATCTGGCAGGTGGGATCTCTGACAACCTTTTGGGCGGTCGAACTCCTACTGCAATGGCAGTCGGAAGCTCATCTGACCGCCATCGTAATGAGGCCCAAAAGGGGAAACCTTTACTATGTTACATGGGATACAAGTACAGTCAAGTAAATCCTTCTTCTCAGCATATTATTTGGAAATGTACCAAATATTACTCAAATGCTTGTTATGGGAGGACAACTACTAGAAAAACTATAGTAATTAATGTTAAGGAACGGCCAGTCGGTGGCGGTCAGCCTGATATCTAGGGAAGCAGTCTGATCACCGGATTATGATGCCGGCGGTCGAAGCACATCGGGTGGGGGGAAAGACCACTGCCTCCGACAGGCTCTAGGAGCCCGTCGGGGCAGCTGTCGGACACTAATCCTTACAATGTAGGCGGTGCCTGCGCAGGCACCACCATAGGGATTAGGATGTCTATTTCCCACAACCTTTTCATGGCGGTCCCACTGCCATGAAAGGCTGTCGGAAAGGGACTTTGGGAGCCCCAAGAAAAGTCCCCGTCCCCTGTTGGCCACTGCTAAGTGCCGGGGGGGCACATGTGGTGCCTCCAAAACACCCATGCACTGTGTGCCAGGCCCAGCCACATTGAAAACATGCCTTATTCTACTGCTGCTGCCCTTTTTCATCGGAGAGGAACACGAGTGTCTGCCAGATTGGTTCTGCAGTTTTTGATAATTGGAGCATTTGAGGTTGGAGGAGTCCCTAGAAGAGGTGAACAGGACCCCCCTTCTGATGCCACAGTAGATCCTTACGTGACACATTGATTGAAATTTTTTTGTGGAAACCACAGTTAATTAATATAGGCTTCATGGAATTTTTGTGCGAGACCAAAAATTTTGTTTTTGACGTCCAAGATTGCATACATTTATCATGCTTGTTGCTCTCAACAATTGTCCTATCTCGTTATGATGACCTAACAAATTAATAAGGTTGAAACACCGTTGACGCCTTTCTTTGGCAAAAATGAAAGAGGAACATGTATTGCATTTGTATTCCTGTTATTTGATGGACTTGTCTTGTGTATTTTTTACTTTTGCCATTTTGTTTTTGTTTACACTGTGAAATGTATGTTGTAATTGTAGTTTTTGTGTAACCTTGTGAGCACCATTTGTGTATTGTATGTTGGAGTTTTGTATTTCTTATAAATATAAAAAATCATTTTTTTAAACAAATTGTTATGGGTACCTCTTTATTATTGATTTTTGTCTTTTTCATGTGAAGTGATAGTGTTTGTGTTGCTTATAAACTAACTCCTTGAACCACTGTAGCTGGTATAATATAACTTACTAAAAGAGGCATTTTCAAAATTGTAATTTAAGATCTGACTTCACCATATGTTAGGATTTTTCATTACAATTCCAAAGACACCAAGCATGAACTGGTTACCTGTTACCATTTGGAAATTACAACTTATTAAATGTAATAGGGTAACTCTAATGTTATCCTATGGGAGACATAGGCCTTGCAGTGGTGAAAAATGGATTTTTGACTACCAGGACATGTAAAAATTAGAAGGACATGTCCTACTTTTAAAATACATTGCACCCTGCCCTCTGGGCTGGTTAGGGCCTTCCCCAGGGGTGACATATATGCATTAAAAAGGAAGGTTTGGGGCCTGGAAAAAGGTTTAATTTGCCAGGTCGAAATGGCAGGTTAAAACTGCACACACAGGCTGCAATGTCAGACCTGAGACATATTGAAAGTGCTACTTAAGTGGGTGTCGTAATCAGTGCTGCAGGCCCATTAGTAGCATTTCATTTACAGGCCCTGGCACAGGTAGTTCCACCTTACTATGGACTTACAAGTAAATTAAATATGCTAATTGGGTATATGCCAATTCCACCATATTTTAAGGAGAGAGCACAATCACTTTAGCACTGGTTAGCAGTGGTAAAGTGTGCAGAGTGCTAAGGGCAGCCTAAACAAAGTCAGCAAAACAGGAGGACTGAATGCAAAAACGTTAGGGGGAAAACCACAGCAAGGATGCCAGGACTAGCATAACTCTGCACATGCAAAGGAATAGGGCACTAGTAGTTGTCAGGCAAATGCATGTCTCACCCTCCTTCTTATAACATTGTTGGGTTATTCTCCATTCACTGGTGACCGCATCCAGGGAATGCTCACTAGTGGACGTACACAAGAGTTCCCTTTGCCTTCTTAGGATTTAGTAAAAGTGTCCATGGTGTCGCAGCACCATTAGCAACGAGTCACCTCTGGCCCGAAATGGCTAGTGCCAGTGTTACCCACTCCTGCGGTATAGAAGCATTCAGCGGTACAGTGAATGCCCTCTCCACGGGCGCTTCAAAGTCCTGATCCTGTCCCGTGAAGATGGGCTTCTCATGGTGTATGCAGCAGCACCAAGGAGTCACAGACTCCTTGTTCGCAGTGCTGCTGGTTCGTTCCAGCAATCAGAGCTGCTCCCACTCAGCAGACACAAGGTAAGACACTTCTTCCCTAACGGGAGGGGGGGGTTTCAATCCACCGGCTCCTGACTGGAGTTCAAGGGAAGGTGCAACATCTTCGGTGCGTTCTTGTGCTCCTCGGAGAATCCGTCAGGTGCAGTTCACAGTTGATGGACTTTACCTGCCGGTGTCAGCAGTTGACTTCCTGTCCATGCGAAAACCCGAACTCTTGTCCACGGTGGTACCGGCAGTCCCTCCTGGCATATGGGGTTACTGTAGTACTCATGGTGGGGCGCAGAGTCCTCTGGTACTATTGCCATCACTACGGTGGCCCCTCATGGCCTATGGGGTCGCTGATTTCAGTGGACCCGTGTCATGCTCCTGGCCCAAGTATGTTTAATAGTGGCCCCCTCTGGCATACGGGGTCACTGAGGTGAGGTCCTGTGGACCGGGTGCTTCCGCATGGCTCTCCTTGCACAGCTTAGATTGCAGTGGCCCTCTCCTGGCATATGGAGGTCACCTGACCGCTCTGGCATATGGGCGTTCTCCTCACACCTTCCTCAGGGCGTCCTCTCAATAGGGCTCCTCACTGGACCTTGCTCCCTCCAATGCTCCCTTACTTACAGGGCAAACTGGTCTTGGCAAGCAAGCAGGTGCTGGTGCACCAGGCTCCAGGGCAGGTGATCTTGGTTTTTCCTGGTTGATGTCCCCTCACCCAGCAGGGAGACCCGTAGGCCTTGGCCCCCACTAATGGTCCCAGGTAGAAGTCTTTCAGAGCTTCCCCTCCTCACACAGCTCATCTGGCTGCTTGGCAGATGACAAAGATTGGGTTCTCCACCTCCCTCTCTTAAAGGTAATTTCCAGACACCAAAAGGTGAGTTAGGTCTGAATTTTTTGAAGTTTTATGTTAGGGTTCTGCTTCTTTTGAAGTATTCACTTCCCTTTTCTTCTTTCTCCATGAATGAATGTCTGTCATAGCAGGCAAGACTCTGAAGCTGATTGACCCACAACACAATTCATGGGAGCGACCAGAGTTCACACCTGGATGTCAGCCACAGTGATATGTGCACCAAAAGATTAATCCCAGGCTCCCAGCCCTACTCTTCATGATTCCCTTATAAGTCCCATCCCCTTCTTGAGATGTGTCTAGGCCCAGCCCTTGTGATCTATCACTGAATCAAACAGCAACCTTTTGAAGTGTATGGGGAAAGTCATTCCTCCCTTTCTCCAATGTGTCCCACCCATTTCACGGAAATACAGCAATGCACAAATCTGTCGGGGGGGATTCCTCTCCTCATCATGTCTTCACCAGGCAGGCCCAGGCTTCCTAAAATTGAACCCAGGGTCCTCCATATAATGTACCAATGCATCCGCCCTTACTCAGTGTACATTCAAAGCACACTTACTGTCCAGCACTGTTTTCTCCATTAAAAGTACACATACATTCAGGACCTACATTAAGGGCCTCATTACGATGAGGCTCGGAAAGTGTCAGAACGCAGTTCGGAGGCTTTCCGAACCTCATCGCGGTTTCAAAACTGACAGCCTCATTGCAATGGAGGCTGTCGGTTTTGAAACTGGCCGGACATTCTGGCTGGCTTCTGACGGGCTCAAGGAGCCCGTCTGCCAGTCAGAACCGGCACGTAATCCCTATGGACAGCGTTTTATGCCGTCCGGATTACGGTGTCAGTTTCTGGCAGGGTTTCCTTGCCGGGCTTTCCGACATGGAAACCCTTTCGGAAAGTGAATTTGGGGGCCCCTAGCAGAGCCCCTTCAGCCAGCAGCCTCCGGTTGGGGGGCGAGGGGGCACCTATGTTGCCCTCCTGTTCATCCCTGCACCGTGTGTGCCTGCCATGCGGTGCAGGGATGAACACAAACTCCCTTTTCTGTATGGGAGCTTGTTCTGTGGTCAGTTTCCGACCGCAGAGGAAGCTCCAATTCAGAAAAGGGAGCTTGTGACAGCACAATTCAGCAGTCGGGACTGCCGACCAGAGGTCGGTTGGACCCGTATACGCAACAGTGGCGGGCGGATGCAAGTTTGCCCAACATCAAAATAAAGGGCCCTTAGACTGTGTGCACTGTGCATCACAGAAGCTTTTGTAAACTGCACCAGGGTGTGCTATTTGCAAACACACATACTGCCTGCACAGACACTCTCCATGTGCGCTCTGCACAACTGCACACTTCATGTATTGTACTTCATGCAAGTGCACATTTACCCAGCACATGGTTTCATTGCGCACGGACTGCACAGCACTACATCTTTCATGTCATGTATTCCTGGCAGGCATTGATGCACTTAGCACATGCACTATTCCCACTTGTACTACACAGTACTGCTAAATCCCTGTACTGTACTCTTCTTAGGCAGTCATACATCCAGCGCAAGGTCACTACTTCTACTCTGTACAGCACTCCACATCTACCTAATGTAGGCCAAGGGTGAGTTAAGCACACAGCAGCAGAACTTTTTTTTGAAGTTGAGGGAGCCTGTAGGCCTCACTTCAGTGACACAGGATAAAAAGGACCTGTTCACTACTACTGACCACTACACGGTATGCTGCCAACACCGCACTTGCGCTACTTAACTCTTGGTGAAAGCAGTAGCCTTCCACCACTATGAGGATAGGACTTTGGGACCTTGAGATTCCTTGAGACCCTCACCGGTGATTTGCTGCTCTTTATAAATCCTGATTGATTGGGTGCCCTTCCCAGTCCAACAAGACCGCAATCCGTGAGACAGGGCTATGTCATGGCATACATGCACGATCCGTGTTTACCTATGACAATAAAATCAGCATTAGGGACCCAGACAACAGTACAGTTGGGCACTCAGGACAGGGCTACATGTCTTTAACCATGCAGAGGACTTTTCTGTCCCAACAGTTATCTAAATAATACCATGGGTATAATTTGTAGCTAAAGCTGCTTAATCGGTTTAGTAGGTGGTCTGTGCTTATGGGGTCAAAAGTGCTCCAAGTAGATTTTGTCTGATATGTATATTGTCAGTGTAAACAAAAAGGAATTCCTTATGTTTAATGACTGATGATATTGCTGAGGAGTAATCAGGAGGACGTATGCTTGCATGAATGAATTTAGAAAGGGTGCTTGAAGAAGCGATTCAGCTGTCAGTATGGCTGTTTTGTGCTTCTTTCTCATGGCCTAGAGAAGAGACTGGGTGACTTGGAACTGCGCCAGACCTCTTCAGACTTACATAAATTACTTCTCAATGTGTAAATGGGGATGTTAAACCATGGTTGACAGGGATTTGGATGGCAGTGTTTAGCTTAACAAGAATGACTGACTTGGCGATGACATGCAATTCTTGATCTTATGATATTCAAGCAAAGTCTTGGCTCCACTTTGATGAATCTAGGCCATCCGGCGCTTTTCTGTGGGCTGTCTCCCTTTGTTACGTCATACAATGCTCAACCATTTATGTGCCTCTTCGATCCCTTATACATCCCACCCCTTGAAAAACATGGACGTACTGCACATGCCGCTGTTGCAAAAGGGTAAAATGATAAATGTGTCTGTAAATTGTGCAAATTCTGCTAATGGGGCACATTGCATACTTTTTTCATCACAATTTTGTTTGTGAGATAAGGACACATCACTTAATTCAACTTATTTAGAATGGCTCTAATTGGTAGTCCAAGTAGCTAGGCAATATGTTTTAAATATGAAATAAAAACAAAAATCAATTGGTTGATCTATTAGATTTGCAAGTGAAATTACTTCGATTGCTAACCGCCTGCTCTCTGTAACTCAATAACTTATATTTTTGAGTAAGTGACGCTAGCATTAAGATTGACTCTATATTCATTTTTTGCCCTGCAAGTTCACAGGGTTAGACAGTGCACACTTTAATTGTACTCACAGTAAATACCGTGGAGCTCCCTTTGAATGCCACATGCATGAGCAACAACCGCTTGTAAATTCTCAAATAGTACATAAGATACTGTCAGACAGTGCATAGCTCCGGGGGAAACAAAACAAATCCGGGAGATGCTCTGGGAGAGGTATGCGCTGGTGACGACTCTTCAGGTATGTCTCTATGGCCTGGAGTCATGAAGCTTGGAAAAAAGCAGACAGACAGAATCCCAGGCAGTTTGTATTCTGAAATGGAAAGAGTTGCTTGCAGCATCTTGCTTTTTTGGATCAAGATCAGTGAATCATCAGCAGTGAAGAAATAGTACAGAGAACATATGCAAAAAAGGGACGGCCTAATTAAACGCTATTAATTATGTGCTTTTTCAACTTTCTAGTTAGTAGGTCCTGTGTTATTTGCAATTAAGGAAAAAGCAGGGAGTGCTGGTTTTCTTTGTGCAAATCATACCTCACATTTTGGGAACATCGGGGTGTATTTTTATTTGGGAAACTGCAAATCGTCTATTCTGGCTTTTTTTTTTATAGTCCTGCCCACTTGTACACTGCCAGTGTAGCCACGCCAACAGTAACAGCTGTGCTGAATAATGCTGTACCACAAGTTTAATGGCACCTTTTAGTTAAGGACAAATTGTGTTAAGAGTGATAACGCCACATTCAAGGGTGTTTTATCTCCAATAATTACCCACACACCAAAGGCGAATGCTAATAGCACAAAGGCATGAATTTGTAGTCGTGCAGGTCCAAACGTCAGGGCAAAGTAAAACAAATATGGGAAGGTGAAATTAAAGCAACATTTTTATTGCTTTCTTAATGTTTATTGCGAGTTGTGATACATCTTAATGAAAATAAAAACCGTCGAATATGTCATCTTGCATTTGCTTTGCTTATGAATCTCATTCCTTTCATGGGTTGGACAGCAGATACCAGGGGCTGAGTACAAGTGCACGGTAATCTCGATGGAGCCGGTAATGCAGTAAATCCTCTCATCAGTGGCAGTGGTGTACCGAAACTTGAGGGGGACCCCCTGCATGGTACATGGATGGGCCCCCCTCCGGACTTAATCAGGAGCTCTCCGTCAGGATACTGTGCTGAGGGAGCCCCTGGAGCTTGGGGGACCCCCTGCACCACGGGGCCTATGTTATGCCACTAATCAGTGGTGTAACACAAAATGATGGACCCCGGCAGAATGTGATGAGGGGCCCCCGAGTCTCCTATATCTCCCGTATCTTCATTGACCTTGGGCCACATAGGCCCCCCTTGAAGGGTTGGGAGCACCCTAGAGGGTTGAGTCCCCCTGCACCTGTGCCGCAGGGGATTGTGTTACACCCCTGCCTGTTATCCTGTACTTTTCATCAGCCAAAATCTCCAGGTCAAATATAGGCCTGGGCGGTGAACTCCGCTCTGCTCACGAAGTTTGCGGAGTTTTCGGAACTCCACGTTACGCAGAGCTCGTGGAGATCCGAAAAACTCCGCCCGCGTAGCAGAGTTTTTTTCCTTGCTCGCGTTCGTCAACGCCAAGTTGGCTAGTGCGAGCGAGGAAAATCCACCTCCCGGCGAGATTTTTCCTCGTTCGCGATCGTCAACATCAAGTTGGTGAGCGTGGAAAATAAACCTTCCGGCGAGATTTCTCAACTCGGGGCGGGGTCAGGTTTTTCATTGCGAGTGGTCGAGTATGCTCGCGACCGCTCGCGTTGAGAAACTGCCCGTTTGCGTTGAAAAAGCTGCTGCTCGAGTAAAAATCTACTCGAGCGGCAGAAAGGAAAGTAGCGCCCGCTTGCGCTGTGCATGGTGCCGTTCGCGATGATTGCACAGTGCGGACAAGCACCCGGCACTGAAAATCACTGCGAACAGCATTTTTCTATCGCACTCCACCGCTTGCGGAGCTCCGCGTAGCGCGGCAGGTTTTTTTTCACTTCGCGGAGTTTCGCGTAGCGCAACTCTACAAACTCTGCCCAGGGTTAGTCAAATACTGTGGAGTAAAGAAGCAATAGCCAGTGCAATTATGGCAGGAATTACTGATTACCCTGGGAATTCTTCAATACTGTGTGGACCCTCATGGTCTGAGGTGTGATCTCCATTAACTCCACACCCGCAGAGTTACCACTGCTTCTGCAATTGGTAATCGCAGGGGTTCCATTTAACACTAGTCATGAGTCCTTTTGTGAGAGATGAGGGATGCAGGACTAAATTGGAAGCCAGTTTTTTATTGGCTTTACAGGTTTTCAGAACTGGCTAAATACATCATAAGCAGCACATTGTATCATGATATCTTCCAATAGATACTCCAGATATCTCAGGGAGATCACCCTCACGACTATCATCACCTTGAATCTTCAGGAAGTTTGAACCTCTGAGATGTTATCAAAGCTTTCCATCATTTTGAGGTTGATCATAGCGACACCTTCTAAATGCAGCACTTAGAATTGGCCGCTGTGGTGGCTCTATTGACGGCAGCAAAGATTAGCTGAGCAATCACTGTATTTGATGCACCAGCTTAGAAAAGTTTTATGTTTGACAGAAATAAACTCTGAGCGGAATATAAATTTATAGATAGTGTACAATGACTTTGTCAGTTGAATTTTAGTTTATGAGATTCTAAATTACGTTTGAGTATTTCATTCATTTCTCTTGTAGACTGAGAGCCCTCCAAATAATCTCAGTAGTCGATGATGCTTCATTACAAAAGAGCCTACGTAATCAGAATACGCTACGCATCATATACATGTAACTTGTTTTTTTCCTTCCAGCGATGTTACATCTTAGTATCCCGTAAGACTCTTTCTCTAGTAAGCTTAATGAATAAACATAATAGCAATTGGGATGGCTAGCACCCTTGTCTCATTTCACTAATGCTTGGAAGCTCTGGTGAGAATGACTTATTAGACAATAGGCACACCCTTGTTTTCGCATACTGCTCTGTTTAGGTAATCTACTCACCAATCCTGCAGGGGGCAGTGTGAAACTCAAATATTTCATGGCAACCCGATCATACAACGTCTTAGGGGTCGATTCCGATCTCGGCCGGTAGGGCTCCGAATCGGATTTGGCTTTACCGGATCCGATTCGGAGTCCTATTTCCCGACCGAATCGTACGTGCGTCCGGGCGAGCGAGTACGATGCGTGCGCTCGCGAAATCTCCGACCGACTCGTTCGCAGGACCCGACCGCTCCGACCGACTCGCACGGGGATGACTCGCACCGCGCAATGGAGACGTTCCCCGGCCAGGTAAGTACGATGCGCACCTCGACCGCTCCGACCGACTCGCGCAGTCCGGCTCCAAGGAGCTGTCGGAGCCGCACTTTGGGGGTCCGTGTCGGACCCCCCTGGAAGCGTAGGCACGCGAGTCGCACACAGGGGGGACCCATGGGTCCCCCCTACACGTGCATGTACGGCGCGACCCGCAACGACGCGAACACGCTGTAGGGGGCGCCCTTGTTTGCGTCGTGCCCATTGAGTCAATGGGAGCCCGTGTACGCGTGGTACGACTGGCTCCCCCTGACTTCAATGGGAGTCCGACCGAATCGAGTCCGATGGCATACGTGCGCATCGTACTCGTTCGGTCGGGCTGCTAGGGTCCGATTCGGTCGGGAATCTCTCCGGGTCCGGCTCGGTCGGAGAGATTTCCGGCCCGAATCGGAATCGGCCCCTAAGTGTATACCCAGGTGCAAGCCATTTATTTATATACTGTATACAATAGGGAGTGAGTTAGCGAGGAGTGCTGCTAATTTGTCATGAATCCATATTGGTGAGGGTGGAAAGGAGATAATTAAAAAGTTTCCTGAGTGTGTTTGCAAGAATTTTGGCGAAAGCTTCATATTATTGTTTATCAGGTGTGACGGATTGTTGGACCTGGCCCTTTTTGCAGGCTTATCCCCAAACTTTTTGCCTTCCTCCTTTATTTTTTATGACCTGTTTTTGTTGGGCTTTGACTCTAGGCACTCTACCCTGCTATTCAGTGCTAAAGTGCATGTGCCCTCTCCTTTAAACTTGGTATGATTGGCTTACACCTGTTTGGCATATTTAATTTACCTGTAAGTCCCTTGTACAGTGGTATCCCATATACCCATGGCCTGTAAATTAAATGCTACTAGTGGACCTACAGTGCTACCTGCGCCACACACAGAAGTAGCCTTTCAAACCTGTCTCAGGCCTCTGCCGATGCAGGGTCTGTGTGCGTAGTTTACTGCCACATTGACTTGGCATTTAAAATTGATTTGCTTTGTTCACCCTAAGTTGGCAGGGTATGCCCAGACGTGGGTCCCTTGCTCACTTTGCCACTGGATTCAAGCTAGCCTGGCTGATGAGGGCTGTTAGCCCGAAACCGGTCCCAGGATGCTTGTTTCCAGTTCAGGGAAGACCTGGCTTGGCAGTTCGGGCTGGACTGTTCCCATGAGGCACTGGGTCAAGACTGATTTGCATATGGCTGGGTCTGAACTGAGGTGGCAAAGTGAGCTAAAGAACGATGATGGATTCAACCCAGATCTGTGACTGGGGGTGAGTGTCTGAAAAGTTTCAGTGCTCTGTCCATCATCTCCTTGTGTTTGCTTTGTTCGCCCTAAGTTGGCAGGGTATGCCCAGACGTGGGTCCCTTGCTCACTTTGCACTGGATTCAAGCTAGCCTAGCTGATGAGGGCAGTTAGCCCAAAACCGGTCCCAGGATGCTTGTTTCCGGTTCAGGGAAGACCTGGCTTGGCAGTTCGGGCTGGACTGTTCCCATGAGGCACAGGGTCAAGACTGATTTGCATATGGCTGGGTCTGAACTGAGGTGGCAAAGTGAGCTAAAGAACGATGATGGATTCAACCCAGATCTGTGACTGGGGTGAGTGTCTGAAAAGTTTCAGTGCTCCGTCCATCATCTCCTTGTGTTTGATTTAAAATTGATTGCCAAGCCTGAAACTTCCCTTTTTCTACATATAGGTCGCCCCTAAGGTAGGCCTAAGGTAGCCCTATGGGCAGGGTGCTGTGTAGGCAAAAGGTAGGACATGTGCCTTGATTTTTTGGCATGTCCTGGTAGTGACAAACAGCCTATTTGATTTCACACTGCTATGAGGCCTCCTCCTCTCATAGGTTTGCATTGGAAGTTCCATGATATGTTTTTCAGTGGTAATTTCTAATCTGAAAGGAGTAGTATTGCCATGTTTGGAATAGTGGTGATAAATCCTGCTTATTGGTGAAGGTGGATTTGCATTACTATTTTTAAAAAGTGGGCATTTCTATGTGCTTATGACTCTTTGTGCTTTGCAGCCTGACTCCAATTCATGTCTAGGTTAGAGTGACAGCTGGGCATGTGCATACTTTCTAGACAGCCAACCCAAGAAAGAGTTGGGTGTAACAGGGTTGCATCTGCATTCATCTGCATATTGAATGATCTTCCTGGGCTGGGAGAGTGAGGGGCGTTGACACTTTACATTAGTATTGGTTGTGTCTTGCCCTCACACAATGGGCTCGTTTACCCCTTACTGATGTCTGAAGTCAGAGCTGGGATTGAATGGGGGTGTTATGCACTTCTAAAGTTCTTTTGATGTTACCTCCACATCAAAGACATTTTCAGTATAAGTAGACAGGCTCTGACCCCATGCTTTTAGACACTATGTGGACTTGTAACCAGATGCTGCTGGCTCTACAGATCTCACATTGCTAGAAGGAACTGTTATGATGTCAGGAAGAACCGCCATTGGACTGACTTGCTTGTTGTGCTGACCAGTGGCCTGCTGGGCTGCAAGAAGGCCTGCCACGGTACTACAAGGACCCTGATGTGCTGGCCTGCTACATGTTCTCTGCTTTAGTGCCCCCAGTTGTTCTCCAGAGGCTGGTTGGTGGCTTCCCCCCACCCTTGCTTGTTCAGAAAGCCTGAGTTCTTAATCAGATCAGCAGTGCAACTTATGGATCAGCCGTAATGGCCCGCATAAAAGTATTGGGAGTCAGGGACTGGGGCCGTTCTCCCAGCAGACCACACTGCATTGCGGCAGCTGCAGGGGAAACAGTTGATTACCTTTCCCCCCCCCCCAAGACCGAGCAGGGAAGCGCTGAGTCACTTGTCTGCCAGACATATCTGCCTCCTGAGAAAGCTCGAGAAGATGCCCCAGGAGAATTTAGCTATTGTTTAGGGATGCACGGAGTTCCGCCTCCTCCCTACGAGAAGCTGACACTGTGCCTCCGACCCCATGCTGAGGCAGTCTAATTACGTGGGGCATTCCTTGGCAGCCCCTTACCCATGCTGGCATTGCAGACAGCTGCCTGTAATTTCTTTGCCACAGGGGACCAAGCAAGGTCTGCCCGTGGACTGCTACAGGGGGTGCCCCCCCTCATGTTTGCACATTTCTTGGGGGGCATTTTGTCCTGCATTCTTGGGGTGAATCCTCTGGAGAGGACCCTGGGAACGACATGGGGCTCTTGGTACAATCAAGGTGGTTCAGACATTACAGTATACTGTGTAGTAGGAGAACAGGTGTGCCTGTACTCTATGTAGGGTCCGAAGTTTCTGCCTAACCTGTATGAGAAGCCGAGGTGCGCTGCATCTAAGTGTCCATGGCATTTATGGTGATGTTTTGGTGATTCATATATCTTTTGCATCTAACTACTGCATTTTGGGCCCTGATGTGAAGATGTATGTTGTGGTTATGCCTTATAGTTACAGGATAACAAATACTCTTTCGGGAGCTCCATAATCTATACAGTAATGGTGTTTTCATGACTTGTGCAACATACGAGTCTTTAGGGTCGATTCCGATCTCGGTAGGAAGGCCTCCGAATCGGATTCGGCTTTACCGGATCCGAGTCGGAGGCTTTGTTTCCGACCGAGTCGTGCAGAGGTCCGGACGCCCAAGTACAATGCGAATGAACGCGAAATCGCCGACCGACTCGTTTCCGGGTCCGAACCGCTCCGTACGACTCGGTCGCAGTCGAACCGTACCGCGCAATGGAGTCGATTCCCGACCGAGCCAGTACGATGCACGATTCGGACAGCCGGATCGAGTTGGAGTCTCCGGGACGAAAAGCTCTGGGAAGCGGACTTCGGGGTCCGTGCCGGACCCCCCTTCACCCGTAGCCTTACGAGTCGGACACAGGGGGGACCCAAGGGTCCCCCCTATACATGCATGTACGGTGCAGATGGCACCAACGCGTACCCACTACAGGAGGCACCCTTTTGCGCAACGTACCCATTGAGTCAATGGGAGCCCATGTACGCGTTGTACGACCGGCTCCCATTGACTTCAATGGGAGTCCGACCGAACCGAGTCCGGCAGCATGCGGCCGCATCGTACTCGCTCGGTCAGACTGCAGGAGTCCGGCTCGGTCGGAAAACAATCCAGATCCGGATCGGTCGGAGTGCTTTCCGACCCAGATCGGAATCGGCCCCTTTATCTTATTGCACTAACTGCGATGTTATCACAATTGCCTAGTTGGCAAAGTGATTACTGGTTTAAGTTGTTTTGGTCTATGTTTATATGCAATGCAGATACAAATTTGTATATACTACTGTGTGGAGTCTCTTTTGTGGTGTATTTATTGTGTCACTGTTGTGTGTGTGTGTTGCACAAACGCTTTACACATTGCCTCTCTGATAAGCCTGACTGCTCCTGCCAAGCTACCACGGGGGTGGGCAGGGGTTATCTTGAGTGAATAACTCCCTTACCCTGACTAGAGTGGTGGTTTCTGCCTGACTGCGGTGCATATCCTAGCCAACCAGAAACCCCATTTCTAACACGGATGATAAAACTGAAAACACACGGGCCGATTACGATGAGGCTCGGAAAGCCTCCAAACACAGTTTGGAGGCTTTCCAAGCCTCATCGTGGTTTCAAATCTGACAGCCTCATTACAATGGAGGCTGTTGGTTTTGAAACTGGCCGGACATTCTGGCTGGCCCTCGAAGGGCTCAAGGAGCCCATCTGCCAGTTGGAACCGTCATGTAATCCCTATGAACGGCGTTTTACACTGTCCGGATTATGATGCCCGGTTTCCAACAGGCTTTCCACCCCGGGCTTTCTGACATGGAAAGCCTTTCGGAAAGCCAGTTTGGGGGCCCCTGGCAGGGCCTAGGGGACACCTATGGAACCCCCCTGTTGAGCCCTGCACCGTGTGGCAGGCACCTTGAGGTGCCTGCCAGGGGGGGCAAGGATGAACACAAACTCCCTTTTCTGTATCGGAGCTTGTGCTGCGGCCAGGTTCCGACCACAGCATAAGCTCCCATACAGAAAAGGGAGCCTGCAACTGCACCCTGTGCGGTTGCATCATAATTCTGGGGTCGGGACCTCCAACCGGAGGTCGGTCAGACCCGTATCCACGACGATGTCAGGCGGACGCAAGTCCGTCCGACATGGATATAAGCCCCTTTGTGTATTTGCCTGTTCTTAGCATAATCATCTATGACTGATCCCATACTTTTAGTGCTCTATTTGATACCAAGATGCTGTTAACTAAAGGGGTTAGGCATAGGATTAATAAACCTCAATTCAGTTGAAAGGCTGCCAAAGTAGTCACCTTTATTTTTAGCAGAGTTAACTTCCTATAATGTGACAGGCTGTTATTATGAAGGGGCTCTTATTGATAATAGCTCAATTACATTGAGCTTAGACATTCTGGGTAATTGCTGAGTGTTATTTCCACTATTTATACATTATTAATGTGTAGTTTAGTAAAAAGCTATGAAAATTATCAGGAAGTATGTGGTTGTTTCCACCAACTGCCCTAACCTTTATCATTTTAAATCTTTTACTTTTACATAATTCTAGACATCACTTTTAATGCTGTAAAATATATTTTTTACTTTAAGTGGTAATTTATCTTTTAACTTGAGAAAATATTTTAATGTGATTTAATATATATATATTACATTATTAAAGATTTATTTCAAAATTATGTTATTAGTGCTGCAGCATTTTTAAGCTTAATGTTTAAAATCAATGTATACTATTACTTTTTTTACTTAATATGCAAATACCTTTACAAACTTTTACCAAGATTAATAAACTTTTTAGATTTCTCTATACCTTACTATAGGGAGATCTCCACCCTGGCTGCTTAGTTTCCCTATGGTAAGGTATAGGCAAAAGTAAATAAGTTTATATTTTTATTTTAAATGTATAAAAACATAGGTTAGTGTTCAACAGTATCAAATTAATGTTTAATTACATCTTTAATTAATGTACATTTATTAAATTATATAAAAATGATTTTTCTATGTTTAACACCTAGACTGCGGCGCGAATTCCGCTGCGGTGCGGGGATAAATAAAGAGTGGGCGTGTCTCGGACGGCCCCCGACCGTCCTCCGCACACGCCCACCGTGACGTCGGACAGCCGGGGGCCGTCCGAAGCATCGAACAGGTTAAATGAAAAGAACTTCACACCTAAAGTAAATAAACTTACATTATTTGGTTATGCATTCATTATTATTAAATTATGTTAAAATTGCTTAAAAGTAATTTATGTACATTTCATAAAATGTCTTGTTACATAACTTCTTTCATTAAAAAGGTTATTAAAATATTTTATACATAAATATTGAATAAGTACTAATTGTAATCATTTAAATGTGTATATATTTTTAAAGTAAATTTTTTTAACATAATTTCCTATTGTTTTTTTTTAAGTCCCTGTCTCCACTGATTTCTATGGGAGGGTGTTGAAGTAGCAAGGGCTGGCCATGTGTGGTGCTGGACTTTCTTCAGCTCTCAGCTGGAATAAGTTACTACTGTTTCTGGTAACTTTTTGGCTGTCGTAACTTTAGAAGTGCCGTTGGTGAATAGCATTGGGCTTACTCCTTTGTGTGTGGGTACACATCCCTCCCAAAACCCCTGCCTAACCCTCCCTTAACCCCTCCCAATGCCTCTGCCCTTTAGTAGTAAATAGTCTCCATATTTCAGCCACTCCCCTCTGCCTGTCTCACATTTACTAGTGTAGAAGTTTTTGGTGCATTTCATATTATTTGTACATTATTAACAACATGCAAAATATGGATCTACACTCAAATTCACGTGTGCATTTGATTGATGCTACTGCCTTTAAAACAATTTTGATATAACCTGGTAAAGTGTATTTTTCTGGCTAATGCTAACAGGCCTCATCTAGGCCTTGACACCATCTTCAAAATGGGATTACCTACGCTTGTTCGACTTGCTTCTAATACTGCTGGCTCACTAACACAAATAAACAGTGATTGTCTATGCAAAATCGCCTAGCGCTAGACATCTTTTTGCGAAGTAAGGTGGTGTTTGCATGGTTTTGAAGGTGAGAAAGTGTTGTACCTTCATCCAAGATAATAGTAGGACTATTAATGCCTACGTCACAAATATTACTAATATTGCTTGTGAAGTCCAAGGTTTTGTCAAGTATGATTTGTGGGAAGCAGTAGGTGCCTGAGTTAGTGTGATCGTAAAGTGTTTTAGTTGGTGGATGATTTGATAGCTTGGGTGGGGGCATGTTAAGAATCAAATAATAATTGTGTTGATCTGTGCAATTCTTCTGTTTCTCTTGTTCAAATTTTCTAAATTAATATTAATACATTTTGGGTGAGTATATAATCCACTGAAGATGGTGCAGAAATCAAATCACAAGAAGCAGAAAGTGATGCAGACTGTATTATAATTAATTTGAGGTTTTAGGGATTATAAAATAATCAGAGGGGAGAGTTTGTAGAGGTTTTTTGTGAATTTCATATTATTTGTGTAGTATTAACAACATGCTTAATATGGATCCACACTCAAATTCACATGTGATCATTTATCTGATGCTATTCCCTTTGAAGCAATTTTGATATGACCTGTAAAAGTGCATTTTATTGGCTTATGCTATCTAGGCGTCAACTAAACCTCACGCCATCTTGTTCAAAATGGACAATGCACATTTGGATCACTGACATTATATCGATCACACAAATATCATGATACAAAAATATTGTGTCAAAAATATCTATTACAAAGATATATTTTTTGTATACTTATAATGGTAAATACAAAAATATCAAAACAAAATATCGTTTCTCACTAATATCATTAAAAACATACAAAAATATTGATCTTCATTATATATATAGTTTAAAATAAAAAAATCCAAAACATTTTAACATATAATAGTGAAATAATAGAAGATAAATAATTTTTAATATATACAAATATATGTAAATATATATTCATTAAAACACACAAACATATATATATGTATATATATAAACTTGTTTATATGTACAGATATATAATGTAACACTATTAATAAAAACTTATATTTTAATTTATATGAAAAAAATTACAATTGTTGTTTTTAATTTACTAATATAAAAAGCATAAATATATAAAAATATATATTTTATATATTTAAATGAAGCATAAAAATATTAAAACGCAATTACAAAACATTAAACGAAATTACTAAATTAATAAAATATAAAACACCCTAAAATAAAAAGAATTAAAGATATTACAAAAAGTAAACAAATATCTATATATAAACAAATGATATAAAATTAAACAAACAAATAATACTAATATATATTTTAACAATTTAGAAAATATGTATTTAAATAAGAAAATAAAAAATCCACTGTTCCAACTCCAGTTTGTGCAATAGTAGGGAAAGCGCTGGAATTCAAAGGGGTCAAATTTACTAGCCGACCCCCCTCCCAGTTTGTGCAGCAGTAGTAAAAGCTTTAAATTTCGGGGGCGAGGGAAAATTTATCATTCCCCCTCCAGTCAGTGCAACAGTAGGGAAAGTGCTGGACTTCAGAGGGTTACATTTACTATTCCTACTCCAGTTTGTGCAACAGTATGGAAAGCGCTGGACTTCAGAGAGGTAATATTTACTATTCCAATTCCAGTCTGTGCAACAGTATGGAAAACGTTGGACTTTGGAAGAGAGAAATTTACTATTCCCACTCCAGTCTGTGCAACAGTAGGGAAAGTGCTTCACTACAAGCACATAACGTATTTTCATAACACAATTAGTTGACCAGAAATATACAAATCTTAATATAAAATGTATATATATAAAATTCAAAACACAATTAAACAATTTACATGATTAAAAATGTAAATAATTAATTTTCAATCATATAAAAGTTATAATTTATTATTCAATTAAGATCCCAACACTATACTACCACAAACCTAGAAGCCAACCTTAAAATATAACTAAAATAAACAAGTATAACACAATTAACATATTTAATGATCAATTAAATATTTATTAATAAATGAATAATTAATTGTTTAATCATTATTTGCTAAATAATTTCCCAACCTATAGCCCTACAAATACATCAACCGGCACCTAATATCTAATGTAAAAAATGTATAATTATTAAACAATTTACATAATTAATAATAAATTAATAAGTAATTGTTAATGAATTATTACTTAATTAACTTCTCACTCTATACACCTGCAAAACCAACAACCCACACATAAAATATAACTTTACAAATATAATATTTACACAATTTAGCTAATTAACAATCCATTAAACAATTAATAAGAAATTATTCATTAATAAGAAATTGTTACTTATTTAACGTCCCACACTATACCCCTACAAACCTGCAACTAAAATATAACTTAAAAAAATTATAATTATACAATTTACACAATTAATTTACATTTAAATAATTACAACAGCATTAACATTTATTATTAATTAATTATACTAAATTAACTTCCCACCCTGTACTTCTACAAACCTCACAACATGCTATAAATTAGTGCGAACAATTAAAGTAAAAATGATAGATTACTTAAAATTGCAAACTATGTTTACAAATAGTGTCAACAATTATACAAACAATATTCAACATATAAAATTAATATATTAACTAAAGCACATAAAAATAATAAAAAAATTATATTTTTAACAACTATTTTATTGAAAATGATATTAAAAACACAGATGTTCTTGAAAACGATATTACTAACCTAAAAAAAATCGATATTCTTGTCAGCAATATTTCTGCATCATGATGTTTGTCACAATATTAAAAACTCAATTGTTGTGTATCTTGATATTTATAATTTGATATTTTCTTGAAATACTGCACATTCACTGATTATTACTTCTGTTGCATGTATTCATGCAAGTAATGTTTGTTTATTTCTGAATGACGCTGTTCTCGAAGAAGGCTCTCTAGCATTGGCTCAGCTATGTTTCAATATTTAAGTTTCTTTCACCTGCTCGCTGTATTGCATTCATGCACAATGATTCACTGTTGTTTTGTCACTAGTTTGTTCTGACAATTCTGGAGACCTTAGCTTAAGGGGACTGAATCAGTATTCATATAATGGGACAGTGCTTAGGTGGTAAGGCTGTGTGACGCTCATCATTTCAATGTTCTGATTTGCTGACACCATGATAAAGCTGCAGTTTTAATGTTTGTCTATGAGGAGATTTCCTATAAAATCCCTAACATTTAGGGGTCGATTCCGATTCGGGCCGGAAAAAGCACCGACCGACTCGGTGCCGGAATTTATTCCGACCGACACGTACCTGTGGCGCCCGACACGTCAAGTACGATGCAAAGCGTGCAAAATCCGACCGACACGTACCGAACCCAAGCCGAACGACCGAGCCGCACGGAAAACAGCAATCCGGCCGGAAAAACACGCGAATCGAACCGACCGACTCGCACCCGGAACAAATCCGACCGAAACGTACACGCGAACTCCAAACCGCAAAGTATGATGCAAGGCGCGAAACTACGACCGAGTCGGACGGAGTACAAGCCGTACGACCGACACGCATACAAAACCGAGCCGAAGTAACAAAAAACACCGCGACCGACGCGTACGCAGCATAGAAAACTGCACAAACACAGCGTGAACGAAACGGAGAACACCGTACGAGACAAATGCAGGGTCCGACTCGGTCACAAGAACGTTTCCAACATGCACAGACAGTACAAAGGAAAAATCACACAAAAAAAGGCCAAACAAGCAATTACAAAGCCAATAAATACTGGGGGGTGGGGACAGAGAACAAAGACACACCCACAACTCCACCCATATAAAGGACACAAATCACAACCATGATCCTTTGCAAATGCCATTCCACTGCCAGCACCCAAGAGACAGCAACCACACACCCACAGCTCATCCCTCACACAAGCCACACACCATCAGCACACCAACAAATACCTACCTCACATACACCCAGCAAAACACACACTCACACACCCTCACCTGCACACCAACACACACATCACTCACCATCACCACCCATCACCATGCCCCCCAAGAAGAATCACAAGTTCCTAGATTGTGAATTGGAAGTCCTGGTAGACGTGATCCTCAGGGTAGAGCCACAGCTGTTTGGCACACTGGTCCAACAGACCCCCATCTCCCAGAAAACCAAGATGTGGGAGAGGATCATCAACAGGGTGAACGCACAATCACCATGTCTGCGCACAAAGACCGACATCCAGAACAGGTGGTATGACGTGCGCAGGAGGGTCCGGGAGCTGCTCAAGAAAGACTACCTCCTGAGCCAATACACCGGCAGTGGCCCTCCTGCCAAGCCAGTATACCTCAGGCCCTGGGAGGAGAAGGTGCGGGCCATCCTTCCGCCAGTGAGCGTATATGGACTAGAGAACATCCCAGAGCCTGGTGAGTACACAACAAATGTACACAATATTCTGCCACAATACACACACACATCACTGTCAAGGGGAGAGTCAAACCATGCACTCATAGCAATTACACAGCAACCAGAACAGAATCATCCCAAAATGTGTATGTCAGTCAGATAAACACAACACATGCCATCAAAAAAGTCACATTCAACCGTGCCATCACATGTACAAACACAACTACAACTACAGCTAGGCAGTGGCACAAATAGAACTAACAAACACATCCAGACATGTAGCCACCACAACAACACCAACACACAGTGAAGACCACTGAAAGGAAGGAATTCTGTGTATGCTGGCCAAGTCAGTGTAGCCAATAGCATCATGGGAGTCGTAGTCACACATATTGCCCCCCCCACAACTGTCCCATCAACACCACCATGAACCATGCGCACATCACAGGGAGTGGAGAAGGACTTACAAGATGGCTGACACTGACAACTGCTGTGGGGCGCACAAGGCCCTGCTGGCAACTGTGCACCAACAAACAGCAGGACACCACTGACTGACATCCTGAGAGACAACTTCCACTCCCTGCAATGCAAGCACGTTCCATGGTGGGATATCTGGCTGGCTGGGTGGGAAGGAGGACTTGCAGCACTGACCATACTCACAAGCACCTCCCCTCACCCCCCTCAACACAAACTCCACAGAACCCACCTGGTAGAATGCAATGCCTCCCATCCTAGCTCAAGATCCCACAAAGAACCACCACCCTGGGTTATGTTGTGTGAAGCACAGGGACACTCTTGGGACTTTTAGCCAAACAACTGCCAGGACAACACTCCCAGCCGTCCTGTCAGCACAGCCAGCCCACCCCACAGGGAAGCAGAGTCAAAAGGAAGGAAGCATGGGCATGCTGGGAAGGGGGGTGGAGGCAATAGCATGATGGGAGTCGTAGGCACAGATATTGCTCAGCCTCACAACTGGCCCATCAACTCCACCCTGAACCATGCTCACATCACAGGGAGTGGAGAAGGACACACAAGATGGCTGACACTGGCTACTGCTGTGGGGAGCACAAGGGCATGCTGGGAACTGCACACCAACCAACAGCAGGACACCACTGTCAGCCATCTTGCCATTGCCCTCACACCCACACACATTGAACTCCCCACAAAAGCAAGTAAGTATGGGAATGCTGGCAAGTGGGGTGGAGGCAATAGCATGATGGGAGTCACAGTCACAGACATAGCTCACCCCCACAACTGTCCCATCAACACCACCCTGAACCATGCTCACATAACAGGGAGTGGAGAAGGACTCACAAGATGGCTGACACTGGCTACTGCTGGGGGGAGCACAAGGGCATGCTGGGAACTGTGCACCAACAAACAGCAGGACACCACTGACTGACATCCTGAGAGACAACTTCCACTCCCTGCAATGCAAGCACGTTCCATGGTGGGATATCTGGCTGGCTGGGTGGGAAGGAGGACTTGCAGCACTGATCATACTCACAAGCACCTCCCCGCACCCCCCCCCCTCAACACAAACTCCACAGAACCCACCTGGTAGAATGCAATGCCTCCCATCCTAACTCAAGATCCCACAAAGAACCACCACCCTGGGTTATGTTGTGTGAAGCACAGGGACACTTTTGGGACTTTTAGCCAAACAACTGCCAGGACAACACTCGCAGCCATCCTGTCAGCACAGCCAGCCCACCCCACAGGGAAGCAGAGTCAAAGGAAGGAAGCATGGGCATGCTGGGAAGGGGGTGGAGGCAATAGCATGATGGGAGTCGTAGGCACAGATATTGCTCAGCCTCACAACTGGCCCATCAACACCACCCTGAACCATGCTCACATCACAGGGAGTGGAGAAGGACTCACAAGATGGCTGACACTGGCTACTGCTGTGGGGAGCACAAGGCCCTGCTGGGAACTGTGCACCAACAAACAGCAGGACACCACTGACTGACATCCTGAGAGACAACTTCCACTCCCTGCAATGCAAGCACAGTCCATGGTGGGATAACTGACTGGCTGGGTGGGAAGGAGGGCCGGCTGTCAACCAAATACAACCAATGCAGACCATGTTCACACCCCAACAAATACATAGAAATGCCCAAATAATGCAGGACAATGTGCCACACCAAAATCAACCCCTGAGTGTGACGACTTAGGACAATGCAATGTACAGCCCGCACCCAGAGGCACAGTCACAACTGTCAGGTGTGTCAACCATTGATGCCTGCAGAAACATAACATACATTGTGTGTGTCTCCCAAAAACAGGTGATGATGGGGACACAGCAGCAGACGCTGAGGAGTCCCAGTCCCAGGCTCAAGAGGATGTGGAGCTCACTGGTGTCGTACAGCCTCTGCCCTCCTCGGACGAAGAAGACCAACCTGGCACATCCGGTGCAAGTCTACATGCAGCACCAGCAGGACCACCAGCTGCACCCCCTGCACACACCCCTCCAACGACTGTCACCACAAATACCATCCCTGCCGACATGGACAGAACAAGGAGCAACACCAGCACAGGGACCCTGGACCAACCTGGGGCCATGGACACCACCACCACCACCAACCCCCAAGGTGGACCAGGGTCATCTGTGCGTGCCACTGCACGCACTGCACATGTCAGCAGGGGTGGTGGGAGGGGTGGGAGACAGAGGTCGCTGCTTGCAGAGGTTGCTGGTGTGCATGATGACCCACAACTGGTACGCATAGCTGATGCGTACCAGTCCAGCACCGGAGATCTCAGCCAGGTAGTGGGGCTCCTCAGAGACATGAAACAGCAGCAGGCTGCCCATCATGCCCGCTTGGACTCTCACATGTCCCACGTGGAGTCACACATGTCCCGCGTGGACTCACACATGTCCCGCGTGGATTCCAAGTGGGATGCACTGCATGAGATGACGGCGGTGCACAGGGACAATTTACAATGCCTCCGCCAGATGAACAGCAACCAGTCCACACCTCCCTGTGTGCCAACAACATCTGGTGCTGAACAAACTGCAACTGCCACAGGGAGGGAGGATGACTCTGGCGGAGAGTCCCCTGCACCGCAGCAGCCTGTACTTGAGGGCCCCCCCCCCAAGAAGAGGGGTCGTCCGAGGAGGGGCAAGTGAGAGGCCGATGGCCAAGCGCAACTCCCAGGAAGCCTGAACCTGTTCTGGATGTTCACCTTTGTGCACAGACTGTTCACCCTGTTGACGGCAACACTACTCCCACACATTGCATGGGGAGTACAAGTTGGACCAGTGTCTCAGACAACTGTGGCCCCGATACTGGGGATTTTGTCTACCAGGACATTCAATTCACCTAGGAACTTGTGATTGCAAGATTTATGTACAGCACTACCCATCCTATGCACTATTCACACAAATGTATCACAATAAACACACTAATACACCATACTTGCCTCTGTTGTGATTCCAACGTGGGTGCTGTTATGGGGATGATGAACTGCAAAATTACACTGTGTATGCGAACTGCAACAGCAAGTACAACACAGGCATGTGAGTAAAGGCAACGTGACACATATGAGGGAGACCCACCACCAGGGCTACACAACACATACACACCTAGGCCATCTGACTCATTGCCTACACTGATGTTGCCAGGGAAGACGGTGCAATGCACAGACACCACACCCATTCCCAGTTGGAGTCAAGTAGCCCACAGGTGCAGTAAGCAAATGGCAGTCAAATGTGTGACCACAGACAACGCACATCACAAAGTGAAGCACAGGTTTATTACACAGTTGCAACATGTCGTAACCACTACAGATGCAAGGTAATCCCACCTGGCAGCGGGCACACAGTCAACAACTGTAGACGGAAGGAAGTCCATGGGTGTGGCGCACATCACCTGTAGGGACACAACAGCTACCACTGTCATGTGTCCCTCGGAAGCCTCTCAGGAGCGGTTCATTGCTCTAATGGGTCCACCTATTGACACCCTCAATTCCGAATGCTTTAATAGCACGGAAGATTAAGGTGGTCAATCGGGGGAAGGAAAGGAAGGGAACAGCGGGGAGGGAGACCTGTGGAAAGAAGAACACCCTATTATATCATTGTTTATCTATACATTTAGAAATACAGTTCTCACTTTGTATCGTTGCCCAACTTCCCTGTATACCTGTAAAGAAAAATATAACACTCTTCTGGAGTGACTTCACGTAGGATGATCAACTCTCTTCCTACCAGCTAAGTCTTATTTCAGACAATACTGTGAACATAAACAGAGGGTTAGACCGTGAAATAATTAACAACCAACAACATAAGATCCTTTCCTCCTACGTTGATAACCCACCAATGTTGTGGCCTTGGTTCACTTCACAAGGGAGGAAGGATGGTTTCTATGTTCATCCTCTCCAGAACTCTTGCTATTTAGAACAAACAAAACACACAACATGTAACATATATAATATTCCACAAAGGCTTAGTTGATTGATAATCTTCTGAGCATTATTAGATTCATAATGCATTAACTCATATTCTCAGGAATTCTTTCCCTGGCAAACGTTTTTGTATATGGTAAACGAACAAGCAGTCAATATACCACCTGGTATGATCAATAGTCTCTGAAACAGTGTATTTTTGGTGGGTTTGAACGCCACACCAAAGGTTCCTTCGCTGTAAGCAGTGATACCAAGCAAAGAGGGAATCAGAGCTCCCTTTCAAGTCAAATGCGTGGTGTTGTTCGTTTTACAGAGAGGAAGCTGTTTGCCCCACCCATCAGCTTCATCGGCTTCAAAGGAATTAAAACTTGGAACGAAAACGGGGGAGGTGGTGTCACTGACACCCTTACCGCACTAGGCAATTACACCCCAGCCACTTCACCAGGATATCTCGCATCGAAAACAGGATAATCTGCGCCGAGACCTTCCTACACCCGGCTTTCATAGCCCTCGGCATTGTGGGAGGCCATCACTTCCTGTGCGCGCATGCGACGCGCCGCACAGGATTCTGGGAAGTGTAGTTCCTTCCCCCCTTCTTGTCCTCCGTGTCCATGGAACCGTGACTTACACTCCACCATGACTGCAGCGATCGGTAGGCTGCTGTGTACTTACTCCAGGTCCGGGTATGGTTTTCCCGCTGACCCGGTACGGCACCTGCATCCAGCTGGGGTAAGTGTGTAACAACCACCCTGGAAGTGCAATCACGTCGTCGGTGGACACAGTTGACCAAACGAATCTGAAAGTACCCTGTGAAGGACAGAAATGACACACAGTCAAAAGCAATGGAGAACAGGACAGAACAGCAAAACTCATGCACAATACATGTTACAAGATACCCACCCAGAAACAAGTTAGCATGTCAACACTGTTGGGGAGTACAGCCCACCTGTAAGCACACATCGCAACACACATCCAGTCAAGTAGCCCATGGACACACTCCAACAGCACCAGAGCACCACCTACACATATCATGCATACTCACATCATTGACCTAACATCTCTGGATACTCACATTCAGCTGAAGAAGTTGGTGATGAGGTGTGTGCGGACATCACCCTCATCATCATCATCATCATCATCATCACTGGCATCGTGGTCCAGGCCAGGATCCTCCACATGTGGCGGATGTTGGTCATTGTCATCCTGGATGAGAGGCAACTCCTTCCGCACTGCCAGGTTGTGGAGCATGCAGCAGACGATGATAATCTTGCACACTTTCGCAGGGGCATATGGGAGGGACCCTCCGGTCTTGTCCAGGCAGCGGAAGCGGCTCTTCAGGAGACCAAATGTCCGCTCAATCACTCTCCTGGTCCGACCATGTGCCTCATTGTAGCGCATCTGGGCTGGTGTCACAGGGTTCCTGAGGGGTGTCAGCAACCACGGCATGTTGGGGTATCTCGAGTCACCTACGGACAGACAAGTGCACATTAGCTGACTTGGAAAAGTGGGCGGAATACTACAGATCAGATCACACACAATGACACAAAGTCAGTACACACCGACAAGCCAGGCACGCTGGTTCTGCATCTGTGCCATCATCCTGGGGATGCGACTACTCCTCATCACAAAGGCATTGTGTGCTGAACCAGGGAAACGGGCACACACGTGTGTGATGGTCATATCTGCAAGACACACCACCAGTGCATTGACCGAGTGGTAGTGCTTGCGGTTACGGTAGGCCTGCTCCTGGGCCTGTGGTGGTACCAAAGCCACATGTGTCCCATCAATGGAGCCAATGACATGCGGCATCCTCCCCAGGGCATAGAAGTCACTCTTCACGTCAGTGAGTCGTCGCAGTCTAGGGAAATAGATGTACCTGTTCAGGAATAGCAAGATTGCCGCCAAAACATCGCGGAGCACACGGCTCAACATGGTCTGTGACATCCCACCAGCAGTCGCCACAGTATGTTGGAAGGTACCGGTGGCAAAGAAGTGTAGGGCTGCCATCACCTTCACCTTGGGGGTCAGCGCTGTAGGATACGGCCGGCCAGGCTGCAAATGTGGGGCCAACTGCACTGCCAAATCCTCAATCAGCTGCCTGGTGAAGCGGTACCGTCGGATGCTGTCCCGTTCCACCATCGTTGCCAGGTCTGGGAATGGTCGATGGACAGCAGGAGCCCTACAGTGCAGAGGAGAAGTAAGCAAGATTGTCAGTCAGCCCACATATGCGGCATTGAACACACTCAATATCCCAACATACATCATTATGAGGCACAACTACATGAAGTGTGCAGTTCCGTAAGGACATGTATGGTACATACATGGCCAACATCTGTCATCACGGTCCAACAAGTGGCATCAATAAGTCCCAGGTTGGCCCATTGGATATCATGAGGCCGTGTCACAGTTCCCATCTCCTGCTGCCGTGTCACAATCACTCCCCACAGTGACATGTGAGGACAGATGTGCCCCAGGCATCACAGCTCAATGACAGGTACATTCCCAGGGACCCTGTATTGCCACATGGACACTGGCATTACATGGAGTATCATGTATACACCACAGCAAAACAACTATGACCCCCAC
Organism: Calotriton arnoldi; assembly: GCA_963921515.1. Taxonomy (NCBI): domain Eukaryota; kingdom Metazoa; phylum Chordata; class Amphibia; order Caudata; family Salamandridae; genus Calotriton; species Calotriton arnoldi. The sequence goes on from CAWUFW010016862.1 coordinate 214,426, forward strand.
AGGTAGTGGTCCCACTTGCCACTGCAGGACAGACAAGGACGTCTGTGACACACACACGCACAACATCAAAGTCCATGCACACACAATGTGGGTGTGGAGACTGTCTCCCATTGTGCACATGAAATCAGAGACATTGTAAACACTACATGCACACAGACTGTGGAGGACCATCACTATTGTGCAACTGGGACACCCTGGCTCAAACATACCGTCCCACATGGGACTCACGGGGTATGTGACATGACATACACATACACCACCGTGAAATGTGACCATGGCACATGCACAGATATGAACAGTTGCACATCACAGTGGTCATGTACACGTAACACCCAGGATCCTGTCCCCATGAACACGTGCACAGCCTGGGGTTGCTGCCCCCAGGTGACACCCACAGGACAACATGTACACCAACATACACACAATAGGAAATGCAGCCTTACATGCCTTATCATACAGTTTGGACAGGCTGTCGTGTTGTAGGTGTGCCCCTCACTCCCTGGGAGCTATCTGTGGCTGGCATATGTCCATCTGAGACAGGCATGGTGACATATGCCAGTCACTTGTACAGGGATGCGTTGAACAGCAATGGACCGATCGGTGCCCCGGCCGGCCCATTGCATTCAATGTGTGCAGGTACGCGTTGTGCCCCTGTACGCGTTGTATCGCAATGGACCGATCAGTGCCCCCGGCCGGCCCATTGCATTCAATGTGTGCAGGTACGCGTTGTGCCCCTGTACGCGTTTTACCGCAATGGACCGATCGGTGCCCCGGCCGGCCCATTGCATTCAATGTGTGCGGGTACGCGTTAGCCCCTGTACGCGTTGGTACACGTTGTGCCCCTGCAGCGTTGTATCGCAATGGACCGATCGGTGCCCCGGCCGGCCCATTGCATTCAATGTGTGCAGGTACGCGTTGTGCCCTGCACGCGTTGGTACACGTTGTGCCCCTGTACGCGTTGTATCGCAATGGACCGATCGGTGCCTCCGGCCGGCCCATTGCATTCAATGTGTGCAGGTACAGCGTTGTGCCCCTGTACGCGTTGTACCGCAATGGACCGATCGGTGCCCCGGCCGGCCCATTGCATTCAATGTGTGCGGGTACGCGTTGTACCCCTGTACGCGTTGTACCGCAATGGACCGATCGGTGCCCCGGCCGGCCCATTGCATTCAATGTGTGCGGGTACGCGTTGTGCCCCTGTACGCGTTGTACCGCAATGGACCGATCGGTGCCCCGGCCGGCCCATTGCATTCAATGTGTGCGGGTACGCGTTGTACCCCTGTACGCGTTGTATCGCAATGGACCGATCGGTGCCCCGGCCGGCCCATTGCATTCAATGTGTGCAGGTACGCGTTGTGCCCCTGTACGCGTTGGTACGTGTTGTGCCCCTGTACGCGTTGTATCGCAATGGACCGATCAGTGCCCCCGGCCGGCCCATTGCATTCAATGTGTGCAGGTACGCGTTGTGCCCCTGTACGCGTTGTACCGCAATGGACCGATCGGTGCCCCCGGCCGGCCCATTGCATTCAATGTGTGCAGGTACGCGTTGTGCCCCTGTACGCGTTGTACCGCAATGGACCGATCGGTGCGCACCCATTGACAATGGCCTTGCCTGGCAACGGACGCGTTTTCGAAATTCGAACGAGTCGGTTGCTGGAAATTCAGTTGGTCTCCCACAACAATGTTGCAAAATCATGTATGTAATGAAGTTGAAGATTTGAAGGATGCCGTGGGCGTGTATTGGTGCTGCTATTCCATGGATTGGCCAGATTCAGAGGATGCAAACGACTTGGACCTATCACTTTGGACACAAGGGACAGTATCTGCCTCTCCAGCACATATATATTGCTGGCTGTTCCCCTGAGAGCTCACTTGCCTGCACTACATGCTCCAGGACGACATCTGCCACTGCACTGCTGCTGTCTCTGCCCCTCTGGACCCTGCAATGGCACGTACTGTGGAGAGAGCCCCAGCCTTCAGCCTTGAGGAGAACCAGGCCCTGCTGGACAGCCTACTTCCACAGTACAGCAAGCTGTATGGGACACCAGGGGAGCAGGTGAGTGTTCTGTGCACTGCCTTTCTGAATGTGCATTTTGTCTGACTAGCAAGGCTGAAAGTCTGCACGCCACTGGCTAGCAGGCTCACTGAGTAGTTGTCACCCCCATAGTGTGTAGTGACATGCACTGGACAGGTATGGTGCAGTGACAGTGCATTTGAACAAGGTTTTACTTCCCATGCAATGATACCATGTAGTGACGTCTGGCAAAGTGTCCATGGGCAGCGTTGCACTGCCTGTGTACATCATGTGCCCCTGTGAATGAGACATGTATATACAACTGTGTCATGCACGGATATGTTGCATGTGTAGTAATGGCCTTTTCACTTTGTCATCCTGACAGGTGAATGCCCATCGGAAGCAGGAGATCTGGAAGGACCTCGTCCGGGCTGTCCGGTCCGTGGGGGTCTACAAGCGCCGGATCCGCAACTGCCAGAAGAGGTGGCAGGACCTTCGGGGCTGGACCCGGAGGATTGCACGGGTCCAGCTGAAGCTGTCGCCTCCTCGCAGGAGGGGCGGAACACGGACCCTGACCCCCACATGCTCCAGATCCTGGCGGTGGTGTTTCCAGACCTGGATGGGCAGCTGAAGGCCAGACAGCAGCAAGGAGGGGGTGAGTCAAAGACTGCACTGTGAACTCTGTATTACATGCTTTGTGCCCTCCTCTGGCCTGGTTCAACTGCCACAGTGCAGCAGTCATGTTGTCCAGGAGCCATGTCCCTCTATTGTGCACTGCCCACTCCTCATCTGATACCCAGGTGTGACCCTTACATTCAGGGAATTGTGTCACTTGGGACTGTGTCCTTGCAGTTTGCTTCACTAAAGGTGGGGGACAGCATCTGTTTCCCTAACTCTGTTGTGGGCATCATGGGTGGGTCCATTGTTCACACAACGCCTGTGTTCGGACATGTAATCTGCGTGTTGCTTTGATATGCGGTCCACTTGCTGAGCTGAGCCACCACATGTGCCTGGGGTATGTGGCACACGCCCATGCAGCGGGTGGGAACAATGTTTGGGCCCCAGGAGTGTGCAGATTACGTGTGTCACACATATATAGCCAGCTATCCACTGTCCAGGGCTCATCCCTCATTCATGTGGGACAGGACAGTCATGCCTACTCCAGGACATGCAATGCACTCTGTACTCCCACTCCCGTGTATCAGCTGACACATTGTGCGCAGTGATTTGACCCCTCAGGTGTCTGCCTCTGTGTCAGTGTGCTGTGGATTAGTTGCCAGGACTGCTGGAGTGTTTCTTGGTAGGGGCTCAGCATGCCACTGGAGATGTGACCATAGGAGACGATACTTGTGTGTCACATAGGTGTTTGATCAGCTGCCCGTGCAGACTGGGGTATGCGAATGTGAAGTTCAGGCAGCTGTTCCCCATTCACAGCAGATTGTGAGGGGCTAAGGTTCAGAGGGTAGTGTCACAGGTCTCCCATATGTCCAATCGGTATGACCTGGACAGATGAGGGTTAAGATTATGTGTTGTGTGGGGATGTACATGTGCACTTGTGCAGCTCCAGGACTTGCATTCCCCATGACCTACTATTGTGACACAGTGCAGAGTGTTGTTGTCTGGCTGCCAAGTCATACATCACTGAGACAGTGATGTATGACTTAGCAGTCATGCCTCCGCCATGGCATGTGTCTACTTATTGGTGATCCTGCAGGGGAGTGACATGTGCTACATGCACACCATTGTGGCGATGGCTATCAGGACATGGGTGCATCATGGTGTCTGTCGCTGGTATGCATCACATGCATATCCTATTTGACTCTGGGCGTCCCTTTCATCCAGAAACCTGTACTGACTCAGTGGCAAGAGTTGTGATGTGTGCATGTCCACATGCTACACCGTGTCCTCTGCACTGTCCAACTACTGTGTAGTTGGTGCATGTGTCCACACTGGGGTGTTGCTATCCAACAGACACCAGGCAGATGGGTGCAAGGCCATGTGGGATGTGAGTGCCATGGTTGGCATCAGACTGACAATTGGCTTCTCCTGTTCAGTTAGGGCACTTTTAGCAATGTACAACTAATGATGCCAGGGCTTGCTCTGTAATGTGCTGTGCTCACAGTGGTGTGTGCGTTTGGTGCAGGTGACTGATGAATGTCTGTTTCCCCATTGTTTGCAGATACATCCACGGCCACAGAAGGGGACAGCTCCACGGACCAGGAGGAGCCGGAGAGCCAGACTGGGTCAGCAGCCGAGGAGTGGTCGGAGGGACCCAGTGGCACGGAGGGCGAGGGAGCCACACCGAGGAGTCCTCAGCACCATCCACCTCAGCTGAGGACCAGAGCAACTCGGAGGATGACTCCCTTATGGAGGCGGGTGTCAGCAGCCACCACACCCCAGCTAGTGTTGTTGTCCCCGCCACCACCAGCACCACCACCGCCCTCCCATCGGCTCCCATTCCCCAGGTCCGTGGAGGCTCCCATGTTCGGGAGCGTGTCTCCTTTGGGCCAGGCACCGCACCCCCTGCCCCTGTGTCCCCTGCTGCCCTGAGTGAGGAGTCTGTGTACCTCCTTCGCCAGCTCCATGTAGGGCAGACAGCCATGCTGAGTGTCCTCCATGCGCACACCGCTCTGTTGACTCAGCTGGTGTCGTTCATGGAGGGCATCTCATCGGGCATGTCTGACCTACAGAGGGGCAATAGGTCCATGGACTCCTCCCTGACGGCAGCAGTGTCCCTCCTCAGACAGTCCCTCACCCCTCCTGCCTCTGCTCCATCCACTCTCCCCAGCACCTTACCCGTCCCAAGCACACACACACCGGCACAGGCACACACCAGCACACACACATCCAGCACACAGACACACACGCCACAAACAAAACGCACATGCACGCACAGTCAGGGGACTGAAACCAGACTCACAGGGGATGGGGCCCTGGAACACACACAAGCATCCACGAGCACTGCGCAGTCCTCAGTTGCCTCTCCCTCCAAAACACCCTCCCTTGCCTCACCTGCAACCCCAAAGACCCAGCGGCTCTTCCTCAGTGACCTCGGCCTCTTCCCCTCCGATCCAGCTGATACAGCATTCAGGGGGAAGAGGAAGCCCACCCACACGGAGCAGAGTGCCCTCGCCCCCGGACACCCTCCCCCAGGCGCAGACAGACTGAGGCCCCCACCCGCAAGTCCCCCGGAGTCGTAAGAGCAAGACCCCGCCGCCGCCCTGCAGCTCAGGCACCAGGTCTCCTTCCTCCATCCCTCAGGCCCCCACTCCACAGGTGCCCCCACCACACCCTGCCCCAGGTTCCCCCACCCACAGATATACCATCCCCAAGAGGATCCGGCCTTCTCCCCTGCCACTTGCTCTCCCGGCACCACACCCCCGCTGCGCTTGTCTGTGCCACTGATGTGGTGAGGGTGTCCTCCCCTCTGTCCAGCCCACCTTGCCTGTTCCCCATTCTCCTCCCCTGGTGGTAGGCACTGCAGTGGAGTCTACTACCACCCTGTCTGACTTGGGCACTGCAGTGGCGGACCTGTCCACTCCATCTGCAGGGTCCACTGCAGTCGTGCCGGCACCCACAACATCTGAGTCATGCCCCCAGTTGTGCCGGCACACACCATGTCAGACACCTCCACTGCAGTTGTCAGTGGCTCACCAGCACCCACCACCCCTTCCCTGCTTCCTCCTGGTGAGCCCTGATCCTGTCCCTGCGGTGCCTGGCCTGCCCCCCGGTTGCCCCTCCTAGTGGATTGTCCCTGGTTTTGTGCAGGCATGCGTAGGGTGACATCTGCCACTGTCACCCAGTTTGGACTTTGACAATGGACTGGCCATTGGCCTTTGTGTTTTTTCTGGACTTTGTTTTCATTCCACACATATGCTGAATAAAGCAACTTTCTGTTCTCTAGTGCTTATGCTTCTGATGTACATGTTGTTGATGATGCTAACCATGCCCTTGCTGCAGTGATGGTGATATTTGGTCTCATGATAATGAAGTGTTACTGTGCAGGAACCCATGTGGTCCAGGGGGAATGTGTCCTATCCTGTGGTGTATCCATGTCATCCATAGCAGCATCTGAGGGTGTCATGTGTTCAGTATTTGGCAATGGGATTTCCTACTTACATTAGCTATTTCACATCTGTGGCTTCCACCCCTGCACATCTGTTGTGCCTGCCATTGTTCAATTCGTCTACTTCCCTGACCGTGTGGCCATCTCCACTGGACATGCAGGTTTGGGCATCAATGGGGAAGGACTCATCTGTGTTGTCAGTGCAACATTGCTATACAAGTGTGTTCGATCTGTGCTGATGATTCCGTTGGCACTTCCATGACCAGGCTGATGTGACGGGAGCCCTCATTTGGTGCTAATTGTTGATTGTGTGACCAAGTGCTCAGCTGACATGATGGGGCCCTACTGAGGCAACATATGGCACAGCTTTCCTCACACAGGAGTGGAGTCCCCACATGGCAGTGTGTACTCCTGTGACATTGCCTGCGCCCAAGGTGTGTGTTGTATGTGCATGTCTGTGTGTTCACTTCCGTTTAGCTGTGCATGCTGTGATCCCTAGTGTTGTACCTGTTTGTGATGCTTGCTGAGTTGACCTATGTTCCCCCAAAGTCTTCTCCCTGGGTTCTCTGTGATGTGGGTGCATGGCACATTACTGGTCATCAGGGTGTCACCCATAGGTGTGTTTGCTGTCAGGGCTGAGTTTGTGTGCAGACGCAGATGGGTCACAGTCAGGTTTCCCTTGGCACTTGTTGTTTGCCCCTGTCATGTGATTTCCAGTTTGTGTTATCTTTCAGTGATTGTGACACGTTGTGTGTGTGACTGCTGGCACTCCTCAGGGTCCGGGCTGCAATGTTGGTTGTTGTCTATGTGTGTTCTTTGTGGGTGACCTTGGCTTCTTCATTGGTGTGTGACTGTGGCTGGGATCCCATTGGTTGGGGTGGTATTGCCGTCATGTCCATGTACAGCGTAGTGTGCAGTGTGTCAGACATTCAGGAGTCTTGTTGAGTGGCCCTGTGTGATGTGTTTCTGCACCTTGGTTCCCACCCACCACCCTGGAATAGTCATGGGTGCATGTGCAATGTCACCAGTGCATGTGTGCTTCACTGCTGCACATTGTTGGAGGTCGAGGGGTTTGGTGTTGAGTGTGTGCAGATGAGAGTTGTTGCCCGGCTAGGCCCCTGCCTCCATGTTGGCCTTGGCTTACTGGCCATGCTGATTGATTTGTGCTTGTGTAGGTGTGATGGTAGTTTGTTGCTCAGGACACATGACTGTGGTTCACAGTGTGAACGACATTTAGCTTTGTCATCACAGTGGGATTGTAATGCAGCCCAGGGTCACCACATTGTGGGGGCCCTGGGGGTAGTGCTGTGGTGTGTCTGTGTCTTGCTGTGTCAGTTGCTGTTCCTACGTGCCTGTGTGACATGTGTGATTTGTGCTCCCTCTCATCTGACAATGCCTGCTTGCCCACATAGGGGATTTGGATCCATGAGTTACCTTTGTGTGGCACTGTATGCACATCTGTATGATTGGTATTCAGGTCTCCTCATGTGTTGTGTGGTTGCCTGGGGACACTGCCACCCCCCCCTCACCTGTTGTGAATGAGGTGCAGTGTGGGTGTGCCTGTTTGTGTTTGTGCATCTGCACCACTGCATTGGCATATCTTGGGTGTGCCATTGGCTGTATGTAGTTTGGTGGGTTTCCCCTGCTGTCCGTGGGACTCCTAGGTCATCGGTCAGCACAATGATCATGGTTTGTGTGTCCCATTGCTGCCATGGTATGGTATCTGTTCACCTCACATCTGCAGTCTCCACAGGGTATCTGCATTTGTGTGCCCATTGGTGCAAATATGTGGGTCTGCATTCTGATGGTCACTTCTGTCATTGTGTCATTGATGAATGTTGACAGTGTCAGCCCCCATGGGTGTTGTTTGTCTGCACATGGCCAAAGGTATGTCTTATTTGCACTGCAGTATTTGGCTCCCCAATTTATGTTGCAATGGGACACATACACTACTTTGCCACTGATGTGTTTTTTGTTCTGTGACCAGGAATCATCCATGCAGTTTGGCAGTTGCAGCTCTTTCTTTGTCAACACTTACCTTTTGCTCACTGTGGTGATGGGGCGTTAGACCCCATTGCCACAATGTTCTGAATGTGCTTCAGCTATGGACCCCACACTTACCTTTTGGTCACTGTGATGATGGGGGTTTAGACCCCATTGCCACAATGTTCAAAAGGTGCTTCAGCTATGGACCCCACACTTACCTTTTGGTCACTGTGATGATGGGGGTTTGGACCCCATTGCCACAATGTTCAAAATGTGCTTCAGCTATGGATCCCACACTTACATTTTGGTCACTGTGGTGATGGGGCGTTAGACCCCATTGCCACAATGTTCAGAATGTGCTTCAGCTATGGACCCCACACTTACCTTTTGGTCACTGTGATGATGGGGGTTTGGACCCCATTGCCACAATGTTCAAAATGTGCTTCAGCTATGGACCCCACACTTACATTTTGGTCACTGTGGTGATGGGGCGTTAGACCCCATTGCCACAATGTTCAGAATGTGCTTCAGCTATGGACCCCACACTTACCTTTTGGTCACTGTGATGATGGGGGTTTGGACCCCATTGCCACAATGATCATGGCCTGCTTGCATTGTGGGGGCCACACACACATATGTGTGGCACATGTGCTAGGGGGTCACATTGTATGTTCAAAGTCATGTTCAGTGTTGTAGGCATTTGACACAGTCTACACACGCTTGTCATGGTGTTGGGGGGATGTCTTTTTCTTGCATTCCCTAGGTTGTGGTGTGCTGGTTGTGTCATGCATTGTCCATCCTATGAGTGGGGGTGGTAGTGGTGGTAGGCATCCAGCCCCCCTGGGTGAGGGTGGTAGTAGTGGTAGGCATCCAGCCCCCCTGGGTGAGGGTGGTAGTAGTGGTAGGCATCCAGCCCCCCTGGGTGAGGGTGGTAGTAGTGGTAGGCATCCAGCCCCCTGGGTAAGGGTGGTAGTAGTGGTAGGCATCCAGCCCCCCTGGCTAAGGGTGGTGGTAGGCATCCAGCCCCCCTGGGTGAGGGTGGTAGTAGTGGTAGGCATCCAGCCCCCCTGGCTAAGGGTGGTAGTAGTGGTAGGCATCCAGCCCCCCTGGGTGAGGGTGGTAGTAGTGGTAGGCATCCAGCCCCCCTGGTTGAGGGTGGTAGTAGTGGTAGGCATCCAGCCCCCCTGGCTAAGGGTGGTAGTAGTGGTAGGCATCCAGCCCCCCTGGGTAAGGGTGGTAGTAGTGGTAGGCATCCAGCCCCCTGGGTGAGGGTGGTAGTAGTGGTAGGCATCCAGCCCCCCTGGGTGAGGGTGGTAGTAGTGGTAGGCATCTGGCACCCCCTGGCTAAGGGTGGTAGTGGTGGTGGGCATCTGGCACCACCCTGGCTAAGGGTGGTAGTGGTGGTGGGCATCTGGCACCACCCTGGCTTAGGGTGGTAGTAGTGGTAGGCATCCAGCCCCCCCTGGCTAAGGGTGGTGGTAGGCATCCAGCCCCCCCTGGGTGAGGGTGGTAGTAGTGGTAGGCATCCAGCCCCCCTGGGTGAGGGTGGTAGTAGTGGTAGGCATCCAGCCCCCCTGGGTAAGGGTGGTAGTAGTGGTAGGCATCCAGCCCCCCTGGCTAAGGGTGGTGGTAGGCATCCAGCCCCCCTGGGTGAGGGTGGTAGTAGTGGTAGGCATCCAGCCCCCTGGCTAAGGGTGGTAGTAGTGGTAGGCATCCAGCCCCCCTGGGTGAGGGTGGTAGTAGTGGTAGGCATCCAGCCCCCCTGGTTGAGGGTGGTAGTAGTGGTAGGCATCCAGCCCCCCTGGCTAAGGGTGGTAGTAGTGGTAGGCATCCAGCCCCCCTGGGTAAGGGTGGTAGTAGTGGTAGGCATCCAGCCCCCTGGGTGAGGGTGGTAGTAGTGGTAGGCATCCAGCCCCCCTGGGTGAGGGTGGTAGTAGTGGTAGGCATCCAGCCCCCCTGGGTGAGGGTGGTAGTAGTGGTAGGCATCCAGCCCCCCTGGGTGAGGGTGGTAGTAGTGGTAGGCATCTGGCACCCCCTGGCTAAGGGTGGTAGTGGTGGTGGGCATCTGGCACCACCCTGGCTAAGGGTGGTAGTGGTGGTGGGCATCTGGCACCACCCTGGCTTAGGGTGGTAGTAGTGGTAGGCATCCAGCCCCCCGTGGCTAAGGGTGGTGGTAGGCATCCAGCCCCCCCTGGCTAAGGGTGGTAGTAGTGGTAGGCATCCAGCCCCCCCTGGGTGAGGGTGGTAGTAGTGGTAGGCATCCAGCCCCCCCTGGCTAAGGGTGGTAGTAGTGGTAGGCATCCAGCCCCCCCTGGGTGAGGGTGGTAGTAGTGGTAGGCATCCAGCCCCCCCTGGGTGAGGGTGGTAGTAGTGGTAGGCATCTGGCACCCCCATGGCTGAGGGCGGTAGTGGTGGTGGGCATCTGGCACCACCCTGGCTAAGGGTGGTAGTGGTGGTGGGCATCTGGCACCACCCTGGCTAAGGGTGGTAGTAGTGGTAGGCATCCAGCCCCCCTGGGTGAGGGTGGTAGTTGTGGTAGGCATCCAGCCCCCCCTGGGTGAGGGTGGTAGTAGTGGTAGGCATCCAGCCCCCCTGGCTAAGGGTGGTAGTAGTGGTAGGCATCCAGCCCCCCTGGGTAAGGGTGGTAGTAGTGGTAGGCATCCAGCCCCCCTGGGTGCGGGTGGTAGTAGTGGTAGGCATCCAGCCCCCCCTGGGTGAGGGTGGTAGTAGTGGTAGGCATCTGGCACCCCCCTGGCTAAGGGTGGTAGTGGTGGTGGGCATCTGGCACCACCCTGGCTAAGGGTGGTAGTGGTGGTGGGCCTCTGGCACCACCCTGGCTAAGGGTGGTAGTAGTGGTAGGCATCCAGCCCCCCTGGGTGAGGGTGGTAGTAGTGGTAGGCATCCAGCCCCTCTGGGTGAGGGTGGTAGTAGTGGTAGGCATCCAGCCTCCCTGGGTGAGGGTGGTAGTAGTGGTAGGCATCCAGCCTCCCTGGCTAAGGGTGGTGGTAGGCATCCAGCCCCCCTGGCTAAGGGTGGTAGTAGTGGTAGGCATCCAGCCCCCTGGGTGAGGGTGGTAGTAGTGGTAGGCATCCAGCACCCCTGGCTAAGGGTGGTAGTAGTGGTAGGCATCCAGCCCCCTGGGTGAGGGTGCTAGTAGTGGTAGGCATCCAGCCCCCCCTGGGTGAGGGTGGTAGTAGTGGTAGGCATCTGGCACCCCCATGGCTGAGGGTGGTAGTGGTGGTGGGCATCTGGCACCACCCTGGCTAAGGGTGGTAGTGGTGGTGGGCATCTGGCACCACCCTGGCTAAGGGTGGTAGTAGTGGTAGGCATCCAGCCCCCCCTGGGTGAGGGTGGTAGTAGTGGTAGGCATCCAGCCCCCCCTGGCTAAGGGTGGTAGTAGTGGTAGGCTTCCAGCCCCCCTGGGTGAGGGTGGTAGTAGTGGTAGGCATCCAGCCCCCTGGGTAAGGGTGGTAGTAGTGGTAGGCATCCAGCCCCCCTGGCTAAGGGTGGTGGTAGGCATCCAGCCCCCCTGGGTGAGGGTGGTAGTAGTGGTAGGCATCCAGCCCCCCTGGCTAAGGGTGGTAGTAGTGGTAGGCATCCAGCCCCCCTGGGTGAGGGTGGTAGTAGTGGTAGGCATCCAGCCCCCCTGGGTGAGGGTGGTAGTAGTGGTAGGCATCCAGCCCCCTGGGTGAGGGTGGTAGTAGTGGTAGGCATCTGGCACCCCCTGGGTGAGGGTGGTAGTAGTGGTAGGCATCTGGCACCCCCTGGCTAAGGGTGGTAGTGGTGGTGGGCATCTGGCACCACCCTGGCTAAGGGTGGTAGTGGTGGTGGGCATCTGGCACCACCCTGGCTAAGGGTGGTAGTGGTGGTGGGCATCTGGCACCACCCTGGCTAAGGGTGGTAGTAGTGGTAGGCATCCAGCCCCCTGGGTGAGGGTGGTAGTAGTGGTAGGCATCCAGCCCCCTCTGGGTGAGGGTGGTAGTAGTGGTAGGCATCCAGCCCCCTGGGTGAGGGTGGTAGTAGTGGTAGGCATCCAGCCCCTCTGGGTGAGGGTGGTAGTAGTGGTAGGCATCCAGCCCCCCTGGGTGAGGGTGGTAGTAGTGGTAGGCATCCAGCCCCCCCTGGCTAAGGGTGGTGGTATGCATCCAGCCCCCCTGGCTAAGGGTGGTAGTAGTGGTAGGCATCTGGCACCCCCATGGCTAAGGGTGGTAGTGGTGGTGGGCATCTGGCACCACCCTGGCTAAGGTGGTAGTGGTGGTGGGCATCTGGCACCACCCTGGCTAAGGGTGGTAGTAGTGGTAGGCATCCAGCCCCCCTGGGTAGGGGTGGTGGTGCGCATTCAGGCCCCTGTGTGCATATGTGGCATTGGTGATGGGCATCCCGCCCCTATGGTGCTGCTGTTGCTGGTGTAAGTATATTCTGCATCCCTCTGTGTGTGTGTTATGTGTCGTGTACGTGTTGTATGTGTTTTGTGGTTGGTGTCTGACTTACCTTCTGCGCCGTACGCGTCCGTGCCTGTTCCGGTAGTAAATGTAGAATATTGGTATGATCGGGACGAAGGGATTCATGGGTTGGTTCATGTCGTTCGGCCTTCTCGTTGCTTCGCGTCGTCGTCGTCGCTTCGCGTCGTCCTCGTCGCTGGCCTGTTCGTCTCGTAGCCGTGGATCGTGTTGTGGCGCGAATCGGAGCTTATGTGCGCCTCTCCCGGATGCTTTGACGTGCCGTGCGTAGCGACGGGTTCGGCGCGTACGGGAAGCGCATCGTACTTGGTCGGCCGGACGGAGCTGCATTTTCCCTTCCGTGCGACTCGATTCTGCGTTTCCGGATTCGCCTCGGTCGGAGTACAGGACCTGGATTGGGTGAGTACGGCTCGGCCGGATTCTGTGCTGTTGTGCGCATCGTACTTACTCGTTCGGTCTGCTGTACGGATCGGTCGGGAAACAGGCTTTCGCATGGCTTTGTTCCAGACCGAATGGTATTGGGTGCGCCTCCGACCGAGATCGGAATCGGCCCCTTAGCGTTGAGCCGGAGACCTTTCCAATGCTACTAGGGATGCTGTCCGATTTCTTACTGATTTGACTGCTCATTTGGGATGTAGAATATTGTTAATTATGCCTATTAATCTGTATTGCTCTTTTGCTGAGTGCCTTCATGACACTGACTTTATGCATCTGCACTTTACAATTTCTGTATAGTACCTTCTGAATTTTAAAAAAAAACCTTTCTAAATTTTCTAATTCCACCCTGGGACTCACATATTGAGTCTGTACTTTCTTATTTGACTTAATGTTTGATATGCTGATTTGCACCATATCTGGTGACACATTGCCTCATGAAATTGAGGTTCAAGACTGTCCCTGATACACCCACTTGTGGGTGTGCTATTGAGGTGTTTGTTGAGGTGTAAGATTTTAGGAGTTCCCCATGCCCACACTTTTAAAACATATACTTATCTGTGCAGAGACTCCACACACTGGTGGACATCTTTGCACATAAAAAGATAGGAGAGGCCGAAGTGTAAACTCAGCACATAGGTTTGTGACTAGCATTCTGTGTCATTTTTGTAGACCTACAAAACATACTACAAAACGTACCACAAAATACAGTTTGTGAATAGGCTCCGGAGATCACAATTCATAGTAAAAGAGAAATCTCTTAATATGGCTATGACTACAGCAGTATCCGTTTCCAGTCGCTGGCAAGTGATTTAGCTTCAAATGGAAAAGAAATACTAGGCCAGCATCAATGATTTTGGGCACATGCAGGTTTAAAAAGTGAAAATCAAAACACACTGCTACATACTTCTTTCAATGCAAAACCAAATGAACTGAAAAAGTAACCATAAATCCACAAGGCATGTAGAGAAAGTAATATTTTCGACCTCATTGAGGGATTAGTAATAGAGAATAAACATGCTCACATCCGAGCACAAGCGTCATTTCCATTTATAAATGTATTGAAAACAGCTTTGGGACGTTATCTAAAAACTACTGATGATGAATGAAGCCAAGGCTTTAGATGAAAATATCGGCATTAGAAGGGCCAAAGCAAGGTAGAGTAGCTATGTGCCACTCCATGGTGGAACCACGTTAAAAACTAGAGCTAGAAGTTCACAAACATGGTGAATTCTCTGAGGTCTATATGTATATATAGAAATAATAGCCTCAAGTTTTTTAGGCCTATTGGCATCCCGGCTACCCTTCTCAGTCACCCAGTCAAACAGATATGGAGGTTTCATGGCATCACCACACCTCTTAGCCACTTTAAGTCAATAAATACATATGTCCCCTCATCATTTTCATATGTTGTATGCACCCAACAAATGATGCCAGTCACCATTGCTGTATTTGCATAGTATTTTTAATTGGTTGCCTGTAATCAAAACACAAATGCATGGAGTGACTCGGGAAAAGTGCATTGTGCCATTGTCTATGGTGACCAAGATGTGTGACATTTTCCAGCAGTATGCAATAGGATGTATGCAAAATCTAATGATGTGTTGTTACATTCATGCCTGTAGCCATGCCCTCCGTGTTCTAAATTTAAAAATAGAAAACATGTACATGTCAAAAAATTAAGCGAAGGAAGGGCAGGTGCGCAGTAAAGAAATAATAAGGGGTTTGGGGTCAGGATGTATGTTGGACCTGGCCCTTTTTGCAGGGTTAGCCCCAAACTGTTTGCATTCTTCCTCCTATTTTTTCTAACCTGTTTTGTTGGTTTTAGGACTTTAGGCACTTTACCACTGTTAACCAGTGCTAACGTTCATATGCTCTGTGTAAATTGTGTTGGTGATTGGTTTATCTATGATTGGCATATGTGATTTACCAATAAGGCCCTAGTAAAGTGCACCAGGTGTTGTCAGAACATGGCCCAAATCAAGTCTCGGGAGTGAGGCAGTTAATTCAGTGACTCTAAAAACCCCTCTCCGCTCAAAGAGAATAAGAGTTTTTAGGCAAGCATTTGGCAAAAGGAAATCCAAGATGGCCGCCATGAAGCGAAACACAGAACAGCGTTCTAGTGTTTCAATCCAGGCAGCAGTTGTGGAATGTCCACTGGAGTCTCCTTTAGAATCTTGCACTTCACCAGAGATTCTTGAGGAGAAGGTCCCTTTTATTTAACCTCAACGCAAAAGTTTAGTTAGGGTAGTGGCGTCGTTTGTTACCGTCGTTTTAGTACTTTGCGACGGTAAGAAGTACCTTGGACACACTGCCTTTTCTGTAAATTCAAGTAAGGTTTTCCTGATATTTTAATTTCGTGATAGAGTTTGCGCGTCATCATAGTGTGGTCTTTAGGAGTGTGCGCAGAAGCTGCTCTTCAGTTTGGAAGACTGCGCAACCTGAAGTATTTATTCTTTGAGTCGGCACAGTGAATCGTTTTGTCAGGTAATCGAGGGAACGAGTGAGACTGCGCGACGTTAAGTGTTTGTTCTTTGAGTCTGCGCACTGTATCGTTTCTGTCAGGAAGTCGGGGAAAATGAGTGTTTCTTGTTTGCGCATGACTGAAGTAAGGATTTAGTTTTCAGTCAACCCAAGATTTATTTTGAGAGGAATTCGAGTCTGAGAACTTAGTGGTGTAGCGGTAGTTTGCGGTCGCACTCGAGAACTGTTTACCTGTGTGATTATGCAGTAAGAATATACAAGATTAATACTTTTAGCAAAATATGTTTAGCTGCCATAGTTGCATTTGTTCTGTTGAGGCGAATAGAACTCGCTATAGCAGGAGCATCAGTGTGTTTAGCAAGCATTAGTTTTCACACACAATCTCCTGCTTGATCAGTACACTTACCTGAGAGATTAGAAGCGTTGTATTCTATCTCTAGCCTTTCCTTGAGGATACTTCTAGGAGAAAGATAAAGAAGGAAAGAAACAACATTAATACAAGCTATTAAAATATTGCATACATGTATGAAATTGATAAATCAGCTCTATATACAAAAGAAACAAGAGCTCATATTGATTTAACAAATAGAAGAGGAGCAATAGACAAGTGAACAGTGGGTATATAAAAGAATAAATGTATTTTTTAAAAGGAATAAGCAGAAAGAAATGTTAAAAGAGTAGAAGTAAGTTTGCATGTTTCATTGCAGTCTTTGCCCTCGCTCAAGACCCAGAAGATAAGACTAGGAAGCAGAAGAGAGCAAGAAGATTGGGGGAAGAACTACTGAAGACTTGGCTGTCTCTTCTCTGTCCCCTACCCCTTTCCCCCCTTTGAGTTATCTTGGCATACAAGTTTAACATTGGCGCCGGAGAGATCGGAGAGGGGCATTGGGTTCAGGCGTCGTTCTGCTCCCGTGCAAGTATGGCAAGTTTCCTGACAGAGTGAAGTGCCCAAGTGATTTTTGCACCTGAGCAGAATGGCAGAAGGTCTGGATTTAAAAAGATTAGGAGAAATCTTAGAAGGGATACAAAAGGAATTAATAGCAGTACGAGATGAAAATCGAGATTTAAAGCAAGATATTTTAATGGCTAGAAGAGAGACAGCAGACTTAGCAGTTAAAATGAACAATGTAGTGCCAGGACCTAGCTTAAAAATCCCAGCATCTCACGAGGAAGGTCTCAGTGATTCCGTTAGCTCCCAGTCTAAGTCCACGACCCAAGTTATTCATTCTCTCTCCCCTGTAATACCATTGGCACCTCCAGAACGCTTCAATGGAGACCCCCAGAAGGCTCAAATATTTTTAACACAGTGCACCTTACATTTCATGTGTCGACCAGTGGTTTTCCCGGATGCACAGTCTCAAGTTGCCTTCATACTGTCATACCTCAGTGGTGATGCCACGTCATGGTCAATGCCATTGGTCTCCAGAAACGATCCAATTCTATATGATCTAGAAGAATTCAAGAAAGAATTTTTGCGAATAGTTGATCGACGGAAGGCATCGCAAGCTACAGACAATGAGTTACTAGAATTGAAGCAAGGTAGTCGAGATTTAATAGCTTATCTCACGCAGTTTAATAAGTTGATAGTGGAGACAGATTGGCCTGAAAATAAGAGATCTGCAGTGTTTTATCGAGGGCTTAAGGATGAATTAAAAGATGCCCTAGCTCAGGTACCCAACAGATCCACTGAAATCTCAGCCTTGATTGATCTGGCCTTAGAGATAGACTTCAGACAAAATGAAAGAAGAGGTGAGAAGAGACGAGATTTTTGCTCCAGCATACCTAGATTCAATCGAGTCAAAAATGAAGTCTCAAAATCTGGAGAAGGACACCAAGGTGTTGAACCAATGCAAATCGGAACAATTCGAGGTCCACTTTCAAAAGAAGAGAAGGAGAAAAGAAGACAGAATAAACTGTGTCTCTACTTTGGCAACAGTGGTCACTTTGTTCAGAATTGTCCAAAGAAACCAAAACAGATTTTGAAGGAAAATTATCAGCACCATCAGTAACCAGAGTTGGACTGATGGATGCAGATTTGAATTCAACTCCAAAAGATCATCGTTTGGTAAATACATTGCAAGCATCTTCCCCTCATCTTGTAATGAACATGTCATTAAAGTTCAGAGAAAAGCATTTAAGAAATATTTCTGTGATGGTGGATTCCGGGGCAACAGAAAATTTCTGTGACCTGAAGTTCGCAGAAAAGGTTGGATTGAGGTCACTTAAAAAAGAGAAAAGTGAGGCAGTTAGGGCAGTCGATGGTACTAATCTATCATCAGGACCAATTGTCAGTCACACAGAGCCAGTGGAGTTGGAATCTACGGAGGGTCATAGTGAAATCTTGCAATTCAATTTAATTGATGTCCCTCAGTTCCAGCTGATTTTGGGGTTACCATGGCTTACAGAGCATAACCCCACTATCAATTGGAGCGCTCGAACAATTGTGTTAGACTCCGAATTCTGTAGAGAAAATTGTTATCATCAGGGAAAGTTTGAGTGTCAACACACCCCCGCTACTAGTTTGTGCGAAGGAGGAGCAACAGTGTGCGTCATTCACACTACAGAAATTCCGTTTGAGTATGCTGAATTTGAGGATGTCTTTAGTGAAGTTGAGGCAGAGAAACTCCCTCCACACAGGACATTTGATTGTAAGATTGAGTTGGAACCAGGTTCCAATTTGCCATGTAGCAGAATATACGCTGTTAACGGAAAGAGAAGATCAACACTTAAAAGAGTATATCCAAAAATATTTGAAAAATGGGTTCATTCGTCCTTCTCAGTCACCAATGTCTTCTCCACTTTTCTTTATACCCAAGAAGGAAGGCGAGTTGAGAACTTGCATAGATTATAGAGCCATCAATTGAATCACAGTCAAGAATCGCTATCCCCTGCCATTGATCTCTGTTTTGTTGGATCAAGTGAAGGAAGCTAAGGTGTACACGAAGTTGGATTTACGAGGGGCCTACCATCTAGTCCGAATTCGAGAAGGTGATGAGTGGAAGACGGCGTTCAGGACAAAATTTGGGCTTTTTGAATACCAAGTCATGCCCTATGGCCTCTGTAATGCCCCAGCAGCATTCCAACATTTCATCAACAATGTGTTAAAAGAATATATAGATCAATGTACCATTGTCTATATTGATGACATCTTAATCTATTCAAGATCAGAAGAAGAACATGAAGGTCATGTGAAGAGTGTACTTCAAAAATTAAGAGAGAATAGTTTATTCGTAAAACTTGAGAAATGTGCCTTCAATGTCTCCACGGTGGAGCTTTTAGGATTTGTTTTGTCTCCGGCTGGAATAACAATGGATCAGAAAAAGGTTTCAGCGGTACTGAATGGAAGTCACCCAAATCTGTAAAAGAGGTCCAAAGCTTCATAGGATTTGCGAATTTCTATAGGAGATTCATTCAGGATTTTTCTAAAAATTAATTCCCTTACATGTCTGCTTAGAAAAGGAACCACCTTTGAATGGTCAGAAGATGCAGAAATGGTCTTCAACTCTCTAAAAAAGGATTTCACCACAGCCCCAGTTTTACTGCATGCAGACCCCACAGAGCCCTTCTTTGTAGAAACTGACGCTTCAAATTTGGCTTTAGGAGGAGTATTGTCCCAAAGGCACAAGAGAACCGGGCAACTACATCCTGTGGCTTTCCGATCTCGGAAATTGACCCCTGCGGAAATAAACTACACCATCACAGAGAAGGAGTTGTTGGCAATAAAAGACGCCTTTAAGGAGTGGAGGCACTATCCCATGGGGGCTAAGCACACAGTTACGGTCTATACCGATCATCGGAATCTGAAGTTTTGAAGTCAGCCAAAACCTTAACACCAAGGCAATTACGATGGTCATTATATTTTGCTGATTACGACTTTGTTATCACTTATCATCCAGGAGCAAGGAATGGAAAAGCGGATGCATTGTCCAGATTGGAAACCGAGGATTTGCAAGACAAGATTGAGGAACAAAATATTATCCCGGAGGAAAAGATTATTTGTGCTGTTCTTCAAGAAGAACAAGGAGATACCATCCTGAATTTGATGAATCAAACTGAAATTTAAGAATGGGTTGCACAAGACCCTAAGAGAGAAATCCGAGGAAACTTACCCTACCATGAAGGAGCCTTGTATTTACCCACACTTGAGTTGCAAAATAAGGCCTTGAGAGAATGTCATGATCATCAACTATCCGGACACAAAGGAATACAGAAAACTGAAGAGTTGCTGAAGCGTAGATTCTGGTGGCCCCAAATGACCAAGGACATTCGACAGTATGTGGTTACTTGCGAGGTGTGTGCTCAGGGAAAACCAGATTGACACTCACCAATAGGTATGCTACAACTCTTACCCAATCCACCTCACCCATGGCATACTGTCACCTTAGATTTGATAGTGGATCTACCATTCAGTCAAGGCTTTGATACAATTCTGGTTTGTGTGGATGCTTACAGTAAAATGGCTCATTTGGACCCTTTAAAAGAGGTGCCTACTGCTAAAAAATTAGCACAGGAATTTAGTCAACATATTGTCCGAGCTCATGGTATACCAAAGGTTTTGGTTTCTGATCGAGGTTCCCAATTTCTTTCCCACTTTTGGAGGACCTTTGCCAAGAAATTGAATATTGAAACTAGGTACTCCACTAGTTACCAGCCAGAAACAGATGGTCAAACTGAGAGAACCATTCAAGAATTAGAACAATATTTGCGATTATATTTATTAGATCAGGAAGGTAATTGGCCAGAACATCTTTGGGCAGCTGAATTTGCGTTTAATAATGCAAAACTCTTCCACCCAATTCTCTCCCTTTTTTATGAATACAGGTAGACATCCAAACCTCTCAGTGAGTTTCCAAGAAGCCACAGTTCCAGCAGTCAAGGACTTAGTGCAGCATATGACTCATATCCACAACTCTGCTATGGAGAATTTGACTAAAACTAAGGAGAATTATAAACTCTATGCAGACAGGAAGAGAAGAATAGGACCTGGCTTAAAATTGGGGATGAGGTTTGGCTAAACACTAACAATATGAGACTCAAAGGGAACAGGAAGTTGCAGCCAAGATTTGTGGGTCCATACACAATTGAGAAGAGATTAAATTCAGTCACATATAAATTAAAACTACCAAAGAGTCTTAAAATTCATCCGGTGTTTCATGTTTCATTGCTTAAGAAGACAGCAGTAGGGCTGAGAAAAACATCACCCCCAGCACCACTACAGACTGAGCAGGGTCTGAGCAGGGAAACAAGTTTGAAGTGAAGCAGATTTTAGACTCAAAGTTAGTCCATGGTCAGGTTTATTACTTGATAGATTGGGAAGGATATGGTCCAGAAGAAAGATCTCGGGAATTGTATTCTGATGTTCATGCACCTCGAATTTTGAAGGCTTTTCATAAAAGTTTCCTTATAAACCCAGATCCAGGGGATCTGCCTTGCGAAGGGGAACTGTCAGAACATGGCCCAAATCAAGTCTCCGGAGTGAGGCAGTTAATTCAGTGACTCTAAAAACCTCTCTCCGCCCAAAGAGAATAAGAGGTTTTGGGCAAGCATTTGGCAAAAGGAAATCCAAGATGGTCGCCATGAAGCGAAACACAGAACAGCGTTCTAGTGTTTCAGCCAGGCAGCAGTTGTGGAATGTCCACAGGAGTCTCCTTTAGAATCTTGCACTTCAACTGAGATTCTTGAGGAGAAGGTCCCTTTTATTTAACCTCGGCGTGAAAGTTTAGTTAGGGTAGTGGCGTCCTTTGTTACCGCCGTTTTAGTACTTCGCGACGGTAAGAAGTACCTTGGACACAATGCCTTTTCTGTAAATTCAAGTAAGGTTTTCCTGATATTTTAATTTCATGATAGAGTTTGCGCGTCATCATAGTGTGGTCTTTAGGAGTGTGCGCAGAAGCTGCTCTTCAGTGTGAGAGACTGCGCGACCTTAAGTATTTATTCTTTGAGTCGGCGCAGTGAATCGTTCTGTCAGGTAATCGAGGGAACGAGTGAGACTGTCACATGAGCCACAGCTTTTAAACTTGAATTAAGACCAAGTCATGCCCTATGGCCTCTGTAATGCCCCAGCAGCATTCCAACATTTCATCAACAATGTGTTAAAAGAATATATAGATCAATGTACCATTGTCTATATTGATGACATCTTAATCTATTCAAGATCAGAAGAAGAACATGAAGGTCATGTGAAGAGTGTACTTCAAAAATTAAGAGAGAATAGTTTATTCAGTAAAACTTGAGAAATGTGCCTTCAATGTCTCCACGGTGGAGCTTTTAGGATTTGTTTTGTCTCCGGCTGGAATAACAATGGATCAGAAAAGGTTTCAGCGGTACTGAATGGAAGTCACCCAAATCTGTAAAAGAGGTCCAAAGCTTCATAGGATTTGCGAATTTCTATAGGAGATTCATTCAGGATTTTTCTAAAAAATTAATTCCCCTTACATGTCTGCTTAGAAAAGGAACCACCTTTGAATGGTCAGAAGATGCAGAAGTGGTCTTCAACTCTCTAAAAAGGATTTCACCACAGCCCCAGTTTTACTGCATGCAGACCCCACAGAGCCCTTCTTTGTAGAAACTGACGCTTCAAATTTGGCTTTAGGAGGAGTATTGTCCCAAAGGCACAAGAGAACCGGGCAACTACATCCTGTGGCTTTCCGATCTCGGAAATTGACCCCTGCGGAAATAAACTACACCATCACAGAGAAGGAGTTGTTGGCAATAAAAGACGCCTTTAAGGAGTGGAGGCACTATCCCATGGGGGCTAAGCACACAGTTACGGTCTATACCGATCATCGGAATCTGAAGTTTTTGAAGTCAGCCAAAACCTTAACACCAAGGCAATTACGATGGTCATTATATTTTGCTGATTACGACTTTGTTATCACTTATCATCCAGGAGCAAGGAATGGAAAAGCGGATGCATTGTCCAGATTGGAAACCGAGGATTTGCAAGACAAGATTGAGGAACAAAATATTATCCCGGAGGAAAAGATTATTTGTGCTGTTCTTCAAGAAGAACAAGGAGATACCATCCTGAATTTGATGAATCAAACTGAAATTTAAGAATGGGTTGCACAAGACCCTAAGAGAGAAATCCGAGGAAACTTACCCTACCATGAAGGAGCCTTGTATTTACCCACACTTGAGTTGCAAAATAAGGCCTTGAGAGAATGTCATGATCATCAACTATCCGGACACAAAGGAATACAGAAAACTGAAGAGTTGCTGAAGCGTAGATTCTGGTGGCCCCAAATGACCAAGGACATTCGACAGTATGTGGTTACTTGCGAGGTGTGTGCTCAGGGAAAACCAGATTGACACTCACCAATAGGTATGCTACAACCCTTACCCAATCCACCTCACCCATGGCATACTGTCACCTTAGATTTGATAGTGGATCTACCATTCAGTCAAGGCTTTGATACAATTCTGGTTTGTGTGGATGCTTACAGTAAAATGGCTCATTTGGACCCTTTAAAAGAGGTGCCTACTGCTAAAAAATTAGCACAGGAATTTAGTCAACATATTGTCCGAGCTCATGGTATACCAAAGGTTTTGGTTTCTGATCGAGGTTCCCAATTTCTTTCCCACTTTTGGAGGACCTTTGCCAAGAAATTGAATATTGAAACTAGGTACTCCACTAGTTACCAGCCAGAAACAGATGGTCAAACTGAGAGAACCATTCAAGAATTAGAACAATATTTGCGATTATATTTATTAGATCAGGAAGGTAATTGGCCAGAACATCTTTGGGCAGCTGAATTTGCGTTTAATAATGCAAAACTCTTCCACCCAATTCTCTCCCTTTTTTATGAATACAGGTAGACATCCAAACCTCTCAGTGAGTTTCCAAGAAGCCACAGTTCCAGCAGTCAAGGACTTAGTGCAGCATATGACTCATATCCACAACTCTGCTATGGAGAATTTGACTAAAACTAAGGAGAATTATAAACTCTATGCAGACAGGAAGAGAAGAATAGGACCTGGCTTAAAAATTGGGGATGAGGTTTGGCTAAACACTAACAATATGAGACTCAAAGGGAACAGGAAGTTGCAGCCAAGATTTGTGGGTCCATACACAATTGAGAAGAGATTAAATTCAGTCACATATAAATTAAAACTACCAAAGAGTCTTAAAATTCATCCGGTGTTTCATGTTTCATTGCTTAAGAAGACAGCAGTAGGGCTGAGAAAAACATCACCCCCAGCACCACTACAGACTGAGCAGGGTCTGAGCAGGGAAACAAGTTTGAAGTGAAGCAGATTTTAGACTCAAAGTTAGTCCATGGTCAGGTTTATTACTTGATAGATTGGGAAGGATATGGTCCAGAAGAAAGATCTCGGGAATTGTATTCTGATGTTCATGCACCTCGAATTTTGAAGGCTTTTCATAAAAAGTTTCCTTATAAACCCAGATCCAGGGGATCTGCCTTGCGAGGGGGAACTGTCAGAACATGGCCCAAATCAAGTCTCCGGAGTGAGGCAGTTAATTCAGTGACTCTAAAAACCTCTCTCCGCCCAAAGAGAATAAGAGGTTTTGGGCAAGCATTTGGCAAAAGGAAATCCAAGATGGTCGCCATGAAGCGAAACACAGAACAGCGTTCTAGTGTTTCAAGCCAGGCAGCAGTTGTGGAATGTCCACAGGAGTCTCCTTTAGAATCTTGCACTTCAACTGAGATTCTTGAGGAGAAGGTCCCTTTTATTTAACCTCGGCGTGAAAGTTTAGTTAGGGTAGTGGCGTCCTTTGTTACCGTCGTTTTAGTACTTCGCGACGGTAAGAAGTACCTTGGACACAATGCCTTTTCTGTAAATTCAAGTAAGGTTTTCCTGATATTTTAATTTCATGATAGAGTTTGCGCGTCATCATAGTGTGGTCTTTAGGAGTGTGCGCAGAAGCTGCTCTTCAGTGTGAGAGACTGCGCGACCTTAAGTATTTATTCTTTGAGTCGGCGCAGTGAATCGTTCTGTCAGGTAATCGAGGGAACGAGTGAGACTGTCACATGAGCCACAGCTTTTAAACTTGAATTAAGACCAAGTCATGCCCTATGGCCTCTGTAATGCCCCAGCAGCATTCCAACATTTCATCAACAATGTGTTAAAAGAATATATAGATCAATGTACCATTGTCTATATTGATGACATCTTAATCTATTCAAGATCAGAAGAAGAACATGAAGGTCATGTGAAGAGTGTACTTCAAAAATTAAGAGAGAATAGTTTATTCGTAAAACTTGAGAAATGTGCCTTCAATGTCTCCACGGTGGAGCTTTTAGGATTTGTTTTGTCTCCGGCTGGAATAACAATGGATCAGAAAAAGGTTTCAGCGGTACTGAATGGAAGTCACCCAAATCTGTAAAAGAGGTCCAAAGCTTCATAGGATTTGCGAATTTCTATAGGAGATTCATTCAGGATTTTTCTAAAAATTAATTCCCCTTACATGTCTGCTTAGAAAAGGAACCACCTTTGAATGGTCAGAAGATGCAGAAGTGGTCTTCAACTCTCTAAAAAAGGATTTCACCACAGCCCCAGTTTTACTGCATGCAGACCCCACAGAGCCCTTCTTTGTAGAAACTGACGCTTCAAATTTGGCTTTAGGAGGAGTATTGTCCCAAAGGCACAAGAGAACCGGGCAACTACATCCTGTGGCTTTCCGATCTCGGAAATTGACCCCTGCGGAAATAAACTACACCATCACAGAGAAGGAGTTGTTGGCAATAAAAGACGCCTTTAAGGAGTGGAGGCACTATCCCATGGGGGCTAAGCACACAGTTACGGTCTATACCGATCATCGGAATCTGAAGTTTTTGAAGTCAGCCAAAACCTTAACACCAAGGCAATTACGATGGTCATTATATTTTGCTGATTACGACTTTGTTATCACTTATCATCCAGGAGCAAGGAATGGAAAAGCGGATGCATTGTCCAGATTGGAAACCGAGGATTTGCAAGACAAGATTGAGGAACAAAATATTATCCCGGAGGAAAAGATTATTTGTGCTGTTCTTCAAGAAGAACAAGGAGATACCATCCTGAATTTGATGAATCAAACTGAAATTTAAGAATGGGTTGCACAAGACCCTAAGAGAGAAATCCGAGGAAACTTACCCTACCATGAAGGAGCCTTGTATTTACCCACACTTGAGTTGCAAAATAAGGCCTTGAGAGAATGTCATGATCATCAACTATCCGGACACAAAGGAATACAGAAAACTGAAGAGTTGCTGAAGCGTAGATTCTGGTGGCCCCAAATGACCAAGGACATTCGACAGTATGTGGTTACTTGCGAGGTGTGTGCTCAGGGAAAACCAGATTGACACTCACCAATAGGTATGCTACAACCCTTACCCAATCCACCTCACCCATGGCATACTGTCACCTTAGATTTGATAGTGGATCTACCATTCAGTCAAGGCTTTGATACAATTCTGGTTTGTGTGGATGCTTACAGTAAAATGGCTCATTTTGACCCTTTAAAAGAGGTGCCTACTGCTAAAAAATTAGCACAGGAATTTAGTCAACATATTGTCCGAGCTCATGGTATACCAAAGGTTTTGGTTTCTGATCGAGGTTCCCAATTTCTTTCCCACTTTTGGAGGACCTTTGCCAAGAAATTGAATATTGAGACTAGGTACTCCACTAGTTACCAGCCAGAAACAGATGGTCAAACTGAGAGAACCATTCAAGAATTAGAACAATATTTGCGATTATATTTATTAGATCAGGAAGGTGATTGGCCAGAACATCTTTGGGCAGCTGAATTTGCGTTTAATAATGCAAAACTCTTCCACCCAATTCTCTCCTTTTTATGAATACAGGTAGACATCCAAACCTCTCAGTGAGTTTCCAAGAAGCCACAGTTCCAGCAGTCAAGGACTTAGTGCAGCATATGACTCATATCCACAACTCTGCTATGGAGAATTTGACTAAAACTAAGGAGAATTATAAACTCTATGCAGACAGGAAGAGAAGAATAGGACCTGGCTTAAAAATTGGGGATGAGGTTTGGCTAAACACTAACAATATGAGACTCAAAGGGAACAGGAAGTTGCAGCCAAGATTTGTGGGTCCATACACAATTGAGAAGAGATTAAATTCAGTCACATATAAATTAAAACTACCAAAGAGTCTTAAAATTCATCCGGTGTTTCATGTTTCATTGCTTAAGAAGACAGCAGTAGGGCTCAGAAAAACATCACCCCCAGCACCACTACAGACTGAGCAGGGACTGAGCAGGGAAACAAGTTTGAAGTGAAGCAGATTTTAGACTCAAAGTTAGTCCATGGTCAGGTTTATTACTTGATAGATTGGGAAGGATATGGTCCAGAAGAAAGATCTCGGGAATTGTATTCTGATGTTCATGCACCTCGAATTTTGAAGGCTTTTCATAAAAAGTTTCCTTATAAACCCAGATCCAGGGATCTGCCTTGCGAGGGGAACTGTCAGAACATGGCCCAAATCAAGTCTCCGGAGTGAGGCAGTTAATTCAGTGACTCTAAAAACCTCTCTCCGCCCAAAGAGAATAAGAGGTTTTGGGCAAGCATTTGGCAAAAGGAAATCCAAGATGGTCGCCATGAAGCGAAACACAGAACAGCGTTCTAGTGTTTCAAGCCAGGCAGCAGTTGTGGAATGTCCACAGGAGTCTCCTTTAGAATCTTGCACTTCAACTGAGATTCTTGAGGAGAAGGTCCCTTTTATTTAACCTCGGCGTGAAAGTTTAGTTAGGGTAGTGGCGTCGTTTGTTACCGTCGTTTTAGTACTTCGCGACGGTAAGAAGTACCTTGGACACAATGCCTTTTTCTGTAAATTCAAGTAAGGTTTTCCTGATATTTTAATTTCATGATAGAGTTTGCGCGTCATCATAGTGTGGTCTTTAGGAGTGTGCGCAGAAGCTGCTCTTCAGTTTGAGAGACTGCGCGACCTTAAGTATTTATTCTGTGAGTCGGCGCAGTGAATCGTTCTGTCAGGTAATCGAGGGAACGAGTGAGACTGTCACATGAGCCACAGCTTTTAAACTTGAATTAAGGCCAAGTAAGTGCCTCAACCTTCGTTTCCGTCCCGCAATGACACAAATCACATTAATCTTCACAAGACTGCCAGAGTCCCCTCCTTGCTTTCCCCTTTTCTGTCTATTCTTTTTCTTACAGTATTCTCGGCTCCAGCTGTCCTATAGTGAAAGTGGCAGATGCCTTGTGGTGAAAAGATTCTTCGCACAAGGTAAACTAGAAGTAGAAGAAGACTGTTTTGGAGTGTTTGGTGAAAGGAGTGAATAAGTGGTAACACAAGCACCTTTTTCTTTCTTTCTTTTTATTTTTTAGCTCGTTCCAGGTCCTGAGGAGAACCCCACTTAAAAAGCATCCAATGGGGTTCGAAACGCGTAGACCTTTTCTTCTTGTCCAAACAAATTCATACTAAAATTGATTATCAGGCTAACCTTTGTTTATGAATTACTGATGAAATTATTGAATACACGATCAATCTTGGTTACCTGAATTGTACATGGTTTGGCAAGCGCCCTTAATGGGTTGTGTTGTTTTTACAAAAAAACCTTGAAAACGGTTTAAATAACTCCCCAACCTTTCTCCCCGTTCTGGACTTCTTCCTTTTTTCTTTTTGTCTCTAATCGTGTTGTTATTTTCTTTGTGATACATTTTTTGTGGAACTAGAGCTTGCTCATGAATTAATTTGTTTTGGTATATGTGAGATGTATTGTCGTGTCATTTATGTGACTATTGATCTGTTTTTCATATATGTGTGAATTTTATGTGGTTCATGTGAGATCATTTTGAATTGTTCATTGAAATATTAACATGAACAGTTAAAGTTTTGACAAAATTGAATTTCAGAAAGGCTATTGATTAATAAAAATAAAAATTTATTTTTTCCAGTCACTATGAGTGTCACATGTGATTGGGCAAAAAGATTAGTCTAGCAATCATCAGTATTGGCAATTGTGTTGTTGTTCGAGTATTTAAACTTGGCCCAGCCTTGCTGATTATGGGCCAGAACCCTTTATTGTTCTTACTTGTCCTCACACAAAGCCAGGTGAGTGAAAGGCAGGGTATTGCACATTGCAAAGACTTTCCTTTGAAGTTTGCCTACTTCAAAGGCAAAAAGGGGAATACGTATTTGACCTGTAACACCCGCAAATCAGAGTATCTCTGGGCTAACAAAGGACATTCTGCCAGGAAGAAGAGCTGGATACTGTGGGAGGGTCTGACACTGTTTCTTTGTTGTGCTGGCCTGCTGCTTGCTGCTTCTGTCCTGGGAGTAAAAGGACTGGACTTTGCTTTCTGTATCCTGCTTCCGAGGTTCTCCAAGGGCTTGGGTGTACTTGCCTCCTGTTAAGAAGTCTCATGGCCATCAAAGACTTCACCTGCCAGTGCCTAGGTTCTTCCACTGAGAGTCCTCACTTGCTAAGTCGTGCCAAATCTTGTTCCTGGGCTCTTTGAAGTAGAATTCGGTGAACTAAAGGAGAAAATCCCTGCATCGACTCCCAGCATCTGTTTTTATCAATGCATTGCTACAAACTTCAATACATTGTCGCTGCCAGCACCTGAGCATGGTTCCTGATCGGCACATCGACCAGGGCTGTCACCGCAGGCCCCAGCTTTCTGCCGTAGTGCGCCAGGAGAACCACCGCAGCGTGAGGTTCGAGCACCATATCACGGAAGTCCGTGAAGCACTGCTCCAACTCAGACGCAGGTCCTGCTTCATTCCTGTGGAATTGACACAGCGCATCTGGATTTTCAACGCATTGTCCCTGGGTGCTGATTTCTTCATCGACATTGCCCGACAGTAAGGAACCAAGACCGCGTGTCCGGAGATAGACACATCACCTTCCCTGGCAGTAAGGAACTGACGCATCACCTCCCCTGAGAGTAAGGAACCAACGCATCGCTTTTCTTTTCCGGCGCCTTACCTCTCCTGTGCCTGTTACAACTTTGAATTTTGACGCATCCAAGGTAGTTTGTGCTAAAAGTGACAGCTCCATAGGTCTCTATGGACTACATTTGCTTAATCTTTCAAAAGTGATATCTTTAGTTGTGCATGTTGGATTCTTGTCGTTTAGGCCTAATTTTATTCAGATAAATATTGACTAATTTTCTAAACTGGTGTGGAGTCATTTTGTAGTGTTTTCACTGTGTTACTATGTGTGTATGTACAAATTCTTTACACATTGCCTCTGAGATAAGCCTGACTGCTCGTGCCAAGCTACCAAGGGGGTGAGCAGGGGTTATCTTAGCTTTGTGACTCCCTTACTGTGACTAGAGTGCGAGTCCCTACTTGGACAGGGTGCAAACCACTGCCAACTATAGACCCTATTTTTAACAATGTATAATGCAAAGAAACATAAAACTAATCTGGAAAACAAAAATTAAAAAATGCAATTTTAATACGTGTTGGAACTTGCAGAGGAGGACAAGTTGTAAAAACAAGCCCATAAATAAATCGTAGTTGAAAAAAACCAAATACAAAAACAAAGTCATGTTGAAGTTCAGATAAAGAAAAAATTATGAAAACAAATTCACTTACATCCCTTTGCAAGAAATGTGCACTGACTTAGGACCTGATTATGAGTTTGGTGAAAGGACCAGGAGCCCATCACGGCGGCGGTTAGGAACATGCTGCCAAGCCAGCACCATCCTGACCACCGCATTATAACATCACCGTGGGGCTGGCAGTGTGTCGGCAGCCCAGCAACAGCAGAGGCATGCTTCAGCTCTAGGAGAGCGCATGAAGCCAATGCCGGCCGCACTGTTGTGCCACCTGCAAGTCAGGCACACTGTTTCCTTGCACCTTGTTATGCATGGCAAACAGTGCACGCTCCGACAGTGCAGACATAAGGGGGCACAACATGGGCCCTGGCAACAGTCCACATGGGCTTATTCACTCTGGCGCCCTTTTTGTGTCCTTTGCCTGCCTTGGTGTGGTGTGGTGAGCAAAAGAATGATGGATTTAACCCAGATCCTTGTGACTGGGGGTGAATGTTTGCATTGTCCAGCATTCCGTCCATCAATTGTTTCTTTTGCATTTGTCGCCCTAAGTGGGAAGGGTATGCCCAGACGTGGGTCCTGTGCTCACTACACCACTGGATTCAAGCTAGCCTGGCTGATGAAGGGTGATGCCCTGAAACCGGTCCCAGGATGCTTGTTTCCGGTCCAGGGAGGACCTGGCTTGGCAGTTCGGGCTGGACTGTTCCCACAAGGAACAGGGTCAAGACTGATTTGCATAAGGCTGGGTCCAAACTGGGGTGGTGTGGTGAGCAAAAGAATGATGGATTTAACCCAGATCCTTGTGACTGGGGGTGAATGTTTGCATTGTTCAGCATTCCATCCATCAATTGTTTCTTTTGAACATGACATTCCGTGGCATGCCAACTATCTGCTGTAACAAACGTCACAGACTTGCACAGTGTTGAATATGCTGATGGTAGTATCCAAGTTATGCGGCAATCTTAAAGTAAATAGGTGGGTATGTTTTAAATGTTATGTCATATGCTTACTTTGAAATTTTTCCTTTCAGTGCATAGCAATGTTACTGGAAAAAGCAGGTGGATAAATAATGCTAATAATACACCACAACCCTATGTATCCATCATTGACATTCATGCTTGGGTCATCATCATCTGGGCCAGATAGGATATTAATCAGCAGTTCAGCATTTGTGTAAGTACATGACTGTACGTCAGGTAGTTTAGGGAAATTCTCTGGAATGTGCCTCTCAATGTTGCCCTTCCTACCATCTTCATGTAGTGCGGCCAGATGGTATCTTTAATAGGATAATATTGTCTGGGAAATCTTTGCTTCCATTTTTTTTGCCGCAAGTAGAGTTATGCAGAGGAATCAACAAAAGAAATTGACAAGTGAAGTTGGCAACTAGCTTTGAAGTAGGCGACCACCACAATTAATTCAGAACTAAGGGAGGTGGGTAAAGCTGAAGATTACAATGTGCCACCAGGAAGACCAGCAAGCATCTTGGGCCTTTTTTTTATGAAGAGAGAGATGGCTTTCTTTGGCACAACCATGGTCCAGGAGGAAACTGAGGTGGAAGGAGTTTCGGGCCAAAGGACAAAGTGGCACCAAGCTGTGAGGCTCCAATAATTCCTTGCCATATGGGCTCCTGTATTGTACCTCCCCTGCTAAAATTTTCTATCCATCACTCCATCCAATTGATGACCATTATTACTCCTGGCAGGTCCACTCCCACTTGTGTTTCTCATACCCCTTTCTCCTCGAAACACCTTCAAAAGCCAGCTGATGAATGACTTGAGTATAGGACAACTGGACAACAGGCACTCCTGAATGCCAAGAAGAATCTTATTAAGAAGATCTGGAAGGAATCACCAGTCTTTGTGAGGTGCAGGCTGCCCAACAGAAGGATACTTCATGCCTTTTGTCCTCCTGGATTGTATACACATCCACTGTTAAACCCCACACCCTTCCTCCATCACACAGTTTATTAGTCCTGCCTGTCTCTCTACCTTATCCTCTATGCTTGTATTCATGCCAATGTGGACATGGTTCAATTAATTGCCGGTGAAGATGAATAACAACACATAAGACTAAGGACCTGATTATGACCCTGGCGGTCTGGAAACCGCCGTCGCTTTTTGGTGGTCCGACTGTTCGCATACCTGCCGATCTGACTGCCGGATTACAATGCAGGCAGGCAGGGAGACCGCCTCCAGACTGCCGTCACCACCAAGATCTGAGCTCCTGCTGCAGTGTGGACAGCGGCGGTCAATGTCGTGGGAATTATGACCTGCCTTTCCGCCGACCTTCTATTGGTGGGGACGCCACCATGAAAAGGTCAGCAGAAAGGCAGGCAAAGGACACAAAAAGGGCGTCCATCAATTGTTTCTTTTGCATTTGTCACCCTAAGTGGGAAGGGTATGCCCAGACGTGGGTCCCTGCTCACTACACCACTGGATTCAACCTAGCCTGGCTGATGAAGGGTGATGCCTTGAAACCGGTCCCAGGATGTTTGTTTCCGGTCCAGGGAGGACCTGGCTTGGCAGTTCGGGCTGGACTGTTCCCACAAGGAACAGGGTCAAG
The DNA here is from genome assembly GCA_963921515.1 of Calotriton arnoldi. NCBI lineage: Eukaryota > Metazoa > Chordata > Amphibia > Caudata > Salamandridae > Calotriton > Calotriton arnoldi. The sequence continues at coordinate 246,919 of CAWUFW010016862.1, forward strand.
ACTGATTTGCATATGGCTGGGTCCAATTTGGGGTGGTGTGGTGAGCAAAAGAATGATGGATTTAACCCAGATCCTTGTGACTGGGGGTGAATGTTTGCATTGTCCAGCATTCTGTCCATCAATTGTTTCTTTTGCATTTGTCACCCTACGTGGGAAGGGTATGCCCAGACGTGGGTCCCATGCTCACTACACCACTGGATTCAACCTAGTCTGGCTGATGAAGGGTGATGCCTTGAAACCGGTCCCAGGATGGTTGTTTCCGGTCTAGGGAGGACCTGGCTTGGCAGTTCGGGCTGGACTGTTCCCACAAGGAACAGGGTCAAGACTGATTTGCATAAGGCTGGGTCCAAACTGGGGTGGTGTGGTGAGCAAAAGAATGATGGATTTAACCCAGATCCTTGTGACTGGGGGTGAATGTTTGCATTGTCCAGCATTCCGTCCATCAATTGTTTCTTTTGCATTTGTCACCCTAAGTGGAAAGGGTATGCCCAGACGTGGGTCCCGTGCTCACTACACCACTGGATTCAAGCTAGCCTGGCTGATGAAGGGTGATGCCCTGAAACCGGTCCCAGGATGCTTGTTTCCGGTCCAGGGAGGACCTGGCTTGGCAGTTCGGGCTGGATTGTTCCCACAAGGAACAGGGTCAAGACTGATTTGCATATGGCTGGGTCCAAACTGGGGTGGGGTGGTGAGCAAAAGAATGATGGATTTAACCCAGATCCTTGTGACTGGGGGTGAATGTTTGCATTGTCCAGCATTCCGTCCATCAATTGTTTCTTTTGCATTTGTCACCCTAACTGGGAAGGGTATGCCCAGACATGGGTCCCGTGCTCACTACACCACTGGATTCAAGCAAGCCTGGCTGATGAAGGGTGATGCCCTGAAACCGGTCCCAGGATGCTTGTTTCCGGTCCAGGGAGGACCTGGCTTAGCAGTTCGGGCTGGACTGTTCCCACAAGGAGCAGGGTGAAGAATGATTTGCATATGGCTGGGTCCAAACTGGGGTGGTGTGGTGAGCAAAAGAATGATGGATTTAACCCAGATCCTTTTGACTGGGGGTGAATGTTTGCATTGTCCAGCATTCCGTCCATCAATTGTTTCTTTTGCATTTGTCACCCTAAGTGGGAAGGGTATGCCCAGACGTGGGTCCCGTGCTCACTACACCACTGGATTCAAGCTAGCCTGGCTGATGAAGGGTGATGCCCTGAAACCGGTCCCAGGATGCTTGTTTCCGGTCCAGGGAGGACCTGGCTTGGCAGTTCGAGCTGGACTGTTCCCACAAGGAACAGGGTCAAGACTGATTTGCATATGGCTGGGCCAAACTGGGGTGGTGGTGTGGTGAGCAAAAGTATGATGGATTTAACCCAGATCCATGTGACTGGGGGTGAATGTTTGCATTGTCCAGCATTCCGTCCATCAATTGTTTCTTTTGCATTTGTCACTCTAAGTGGAAAGGGTATGCCCAGACGTGGGTCCCGTGCTCACTACACCACTGGATTCAAGCTAGCCTGGCCGATGAAGGGTGATGCCCTGAAACCGGTCCCAGGATGCTTGTTTCCGGTCCAGGGAGGACCTGACTTGGCAGTTCGGGCTGGACTGTTCCCACAAGGAACAGGGTCAAGACTGATTTGCATACGGCTGGGTCCAAACTGGGGTGATGTGGTGAGCAAAAGAATGATGGATTTAACCCAGATCCTTGTGACTGGGGGTGAATGTTTGCATTGTCCAGCATTCCGTCCATTAATTGTTTCTTTTGCACGGAATGTCATGTTGTCATCATACATTTCTTGGATACCATACATTTCACAGACATCACTTCCCTGCAAACAGCATAATTAACCTACACATACGCGTTTTGTATCACACCATGCCCTGTGATAACACAATCATTAGATCCAACAACTGTGCAAAGACATACTTTAGGCAATAGAGCATCTACCACTGTGTGTAGCCTGTTATAATACTGCTCAACTTCATACCTGTTCGATACGTGTGACATTCAAGAAGTGTTCAAAAATTGCCATTGGCATAAATAGTGGCATTGTATGCATACCTATGTTCATTGCATTATATCTGACTGAGCAGATTCAGGCTGTTCATGAATCACATATTTTGGTACATGCCATTGCTCTGCACATGTTGCTGATTTAAGAGATGTGCATGTTGTGCAACCTGCAGCCCATAAAAGTGTAACATTCACACCCTTCCTCCTGTAAAGCAATTCCAAAATGGAGATCCTTGCAGTCCAAAGGTTTTGACCCATTTTCTATATTAAACAGTAATCCACACTGTTCAGAAGTTGATATTTCACATACAATAGAAAGTAATGGTTCTCACTATCTTGCAGCTACTCATATTGTAGCAGCTGCCATGTAGTCCAGACCAGGTCACCATCAGAACTCTCTGTTGCAATACGGCGAGCTGGTATCTCACCCTAGGCTTGACCTGAGAGGACCTCTAAAAAATGTCCAGGAACATTTGATCCAATCTTCTTTCGAGGTTCTCCCGGTCCATCTTCGAATCCAACTTATCTCTGGTGAGTACACCCATTGGGATGCACTTGCTGGCAATGTCCTGCTAGATTCCCATCTTCACCTTTAGGGCCAATTGCTTATCTGTAAACTAGAAGGTCAGACTGCACCAAGCCTCAGCGAAGCTATGGGTAAGGATCTTTATGAGGAACTATTGTCACCAAGATTGTAGCCACACTAACAGATCAGTCACTTCTGGAAAATAAGCCTGCACCTCCATAAGGTCCTAAAAGGGTGGTAAAGCAATTTGAACATTACTTTTATTTTCATTATTATAGGCCTCATTCAGCTATTGGCAGGCCAGCGGACAAGAGACTATGATGTTGTGTTAGCATCTCTGTCCACCCACTCTGCCTGATCTTCTGCGTTGAGACTTTTCTACCTTGTCTGCAAGTTTTTGGTTTCTTTAATGTGTTTCTCCTCTCCATGGCAAGAGCTGCTTTGGTGAAAAAACATACATTGGTAGCAGGTCCGCCGTGCCACAGCAGCAGGCCGACCAATACTTATTTGTTTTCAATGTCAGTCCAACAAAATAGTGGTCTCTCGCTGGAAAATGAAAAAATGAATGTCACTTAGGCACTAGACGTTTTCCCAATGACATTGTGCATCTTTCCTGTCTGGTACTGACATGGTGTACATGGTAGAGGCAGACAGGGAAGAATCAGACAAACAAGACATTGGACAGCCAGCCTTTAATAAAGAGGGCATTTGCAAGCCATGTCCACCTGCAGTTGACCAGTGGAGAGGGTGTTCCTCACAGTGGAATCATCAGAGGCTCTGCTGTTAAGACATCTACAGGTCTCAATCTCTAATTGAGGTTTTGGCAACTGGCCTGTAGCCATCTGTATCTATATCTGGCTCTAATATCCTTGTTTACAGCTACGGGGTCAAATATAATCTGCCGACTCCAACGGGATTCAACTGGCTACGTTACTACCACCATGTTGTAGTAGTGTGATGGCATTAACTGTGCAGAGAGGCATTCCATTTATGCCGGGTGTACTGGATCCACTAGGAACTGGGTGGTTTTACATTGTCTGAAATCGTCAGCTCCAAAAATCAGCAGTAGTTTTCTCACCTACATAAGCAAACAAAAACCTTAGGCGAACTTCATGAACTTTTAGAAAACTTAGGACTTATTCACAAAGCATTTTTGAATACAGGAAGTAGTCCTACAGGAGAATCTTATTACTATTTTTACGTACCTTTGTGAATTGTTCCTGGAAGATCCCACTCCCTATTAGTAAAAGTGCAAAGATAGCATAGTCCTTTCTATTTATACTAAGGGGCTTAATTACAAGCCCCTTGCGCCACTTTTGCGTCATTTGTAACATGGGAAAAGTGACGTACGGGTAGCGCAAGGGGCTTGTAAATAAGCCCCTAAGTGTATATGACTATTACAATTTAATTCCTAATTTAATTGTTTTTGGGCCAGTTCGAAAAGGCAAGTATGTGTCTGTGAAAGAGTACTGCATGATGGCTACGTCATGCTCCCCAATACATTAGGGGTAGATTTATCAAAATGTAATGCAGCGCAGTGCAGCAAGTCACCTTGCTGCCCTGCGTTACAGGGAAAGGGTAGGAATGTGCCAAATTTATCACAATATTGCGCATTCCTATGTTTGCCCGCCGGTGTCGCACATTGTGCAGCCTAGTGCCAATGCAGGCACCCTTGCACCATGGTGCGTATTATTTGCGCATTCCAAGGCCTCTCAGTAATGGTAAATCTGGGAATGCGTCATAATCCATGGGTTTTGCGTGGTAACACACATGCACCACCCATAGAACGGCTCCCTGGGGGCAGAGTAACGCAACGCAGTGATTTGCGCTGCGTTGCGTTACTCTAGATTTATCTAGAAAATTGCATCTTGAGAGTCGCATGACTTGTACATTCCATTGCGTGACGCAAAAGTGATGGAGCCCCTTGATAAATCTGCCTCTTACGTTATAAAACAAGACACAGAGGAACAAGCCCAGATCGTTTATATTCACGTGGTTAAAAATGGAGTTTCCTTACAATAATCGGACGTCGCCTAGTGTGCTGATGCTGCGGTCTCATACAGCTGCACAGTTCCTCTGGCAAAAGCATTTTTAACCCTAAGGCCACAGCTGATGAGGAAACACGAGAACAATCTGACATTGTCTAATTTCAGAAAAGAATACGTGGATTTCCCAAAATTACTGTAGGTAGAAAATGAACAGTCTAATTTTGAAAATGTTGAAAGAGAAATATGTGAAGAATCCTGGAATCCACGCTACCAAATAGGATTTGTGCTCAAGACAAGGGAAACCACAGACAACATCGTGGTGCCTGAGCATACAAAGGAAGTCATTCAGTGTACAACTTCATTTATTTTGTAAATGTAATTGCTTTTCCAGATAAGTGTGTGTTCGGATGCCTCTCACTTGAACCAAATATTTTTTACCAGTACAAAACTGCATGAACAATTCTGTCTGCCTCATCAGGTTTTCTTATAATAATGCTTAAACTCTGTTTTTCTTTACAGTAAATACTGTGCAGTGAAGCTCATTGAAGTAATCTGGAATAATAGCTCTGCAAAAGGTTTTAAAATACAAAAGCGTTTATAAATATTGTAAACTGTTTTATGGCACGAAGAAGAATCTATGAAACTATTTGAGAGAGGGATGCAGTTATAATCAATCGATGTTTGAACTTTGCAAAAAAGTAGTTCACGTTTGCAAAGTTTGAAAACTACACATTAAATTAGCATTGAGCCAAAACAAGCGAGTCATTCCAATATCAACACCGCTATTTCTCAGAAGGCCGCCAGTCAGAGGTTTTCAAAAGGGACTTACTTTTATAGTTCCTCCCTCTAGAATAACCCATAAGTGGCCCGTCCTAGGCTGATGACATGAGCTCTCAATCAATAGCACTGGGGAGGAATGGTGAATGGCCACCAAAGGGTCAGCAGCAGGCAGACACGGCACTTGCAGCCCGGGGAAGGCCAAACACTCAGATCTCGGTAGCAAGGGAAGCCTAGAGGCCGCAAACGCTGGGCACCTGCTAAAGGGCCGTAAATCAGGGGGCTGTGCTGGAAGTGTTGTAATAGTTATTGTGGTCCAATTAATTAGACTGTTGATAAAGATGACAGATGTGATGAAGTATTAAAATCATGGAGGGTACGATTGACCACTAAAATGTGATGTTTATGTTCCATGTTTGTGAATAAACTGCGGTCGTTATGCACCAACAGTGATTCAACTAGTGTTTATTGAGATGGGGGAAAAAAGGGGTGCATGAGGAAGGCCGGGGGGACTGGTGGTCACTCGCACGTCTGGGAGGAGTTATGACTATTCTTAAAGGCACACCTCGATATGTGAACCTGACAACAACTTGCTTTGGGCTCATTTGCAACTATAGTCAAGGCAGGTGACATGCTGATATGATGGATACCTGAGGCTATCATTAATGATCTCCCCAGACTGCCTACTCACTACATGAATTATGTCTCTTCCTAACTTGATTACTGATGAGCCAAGATTATTCAAACTGCTTCCCTTTCTAAAACATGGAGTCCATCTCGATTGCTTCATAATTTGCCTTCTATTGTCATTGACCCTGATATTGTTAGATGTGAATCACAAGTTAAGTGCTGTATCTCTTGCTTATTCCCAAGATTAAGTACACTTACGGTTGTTTGACGGAACCCCACATTTATTTACCCTGCATGGCTTTACAACACAGTCACTACCCCGACTGCGACGGTACCACTTGCTACTTTACCACGCAAGTTGTTACAACGACTTGCTTTAGGGGACGCTGGACTATGGAATAGTATAAATTACTATTCCAATTCCAGTCTACGCAAGAGTAGGGAAAGTGTTGGACTTAAAAATCCAACACCAGTCCAACAACGTGCCCCCTACAGCAAGTCGTTATAAAGACTTGGGGGTTAAAGTAATGCGTGGTAATGTCACAGTCAGTGTAGTGTCTGTGTTGTAAAGGCTGGTCGCTGTTGAGACTGCGGGTAAAGGATGTTTCTTGTACATGTACTGATAGAGTCATTCAATATTTGCATCTGTGGCCTTGCTTTCAGTTACTAGCTACACTATGCTTGCCATTTTTAAGGCACTAATTATAGTTAGCCAGTTGCCTAAATTGCCACCCTATCTTGATCTTTGGTATAACTAGCACTTCTTTCGACATCCTGATCCCGGAGTTCATAAATGCAGAATATTTTCTTGTAGAAAATAGGAGGCTGTTGATGGGTTAAGAGTAGGAAAGTGATCAACCACATGGTGTCTTCAGGAGTAAAGGGGAATGATTACATTTTCACTATCCTACAAGTTGATGAGCAGCAACAACGGAGGAGGTCTTCTACAGTTGGTGTTTAGGAGGGAAGTGACTTCATGGGTTTAGAAAATGTATGCCAGTTTGACAGATTTTCCCTCAGCAGATGCATACATGGCAAACCATGGATTCTGTCTTCCACGGACCAACTTAACCAATGCAGGACCATGGCTGCTGGAAAAGATCATTAGCTTGCTAGTCCATCTTCCATGATGAATACATCAGGCATCCGCCATCTTTGGGCCACCTTAAAAAAAAAATCATCAGCATAGGGTATGCTTGATAATATTGCATTCTGTTAGTATGTCATTGACAAAGGTATCTATCACCTGTGAACTTGCTTTTGTTAATATCAACTAGAATGTCCAGATTACAATAAATAGATTTACACAGTCTGCTGAGTAATATCTGTCAACTTAGATGGATTTCAAACTCAAAGGAAGAATATCTAAATGGTAAAATGACATATGGGTCAATAAAAACATAGTTACTTTTAAAAAAAACACGTATATATTTTAATGTTAAAATGCGAGCCTTAATGTAATACATGTATTTTAAAAATACCCCCGAAAATTTTAGAGGTAATTACATTGAAATTTATATATTTATGTATGCTACATATTATATTTTAGAGTGTGTAAATAATGTGAGCAAAATTACTCACCTTGTAGCCATGCTACATGTGTTTGCTTTACACATGTGCCCACGTTTATTTTTTAACTGTGTCTCTTGGAAACTTGCCCTCTCTGAAGGGTTACCCTAAACATTCTGCCTTCCTATTACTATTTTTCTAACCTTTTTGTTGGTTTCAGGACTCTGAGCACTTTACAACTGCTAACCAGTGCTAAAGTGCATGTGCTTCTCCCTAAAACATAGAAACATTGGTATATACCTGATTTGCATATTTAGTTTACCTGTAAGTCCCTTGTAAAGTGGTATACAATATAACCAGGGCCTGTAATCTAAATGTTACTGGTGGGCCTGCAGCACTGATTATACCACACACATCAGAAGCCTTTCAAACCTGCCTCAGTCCTACCATTGTAAGGCCTGTGTGTGCAGTTTGCAGCCACTTGGACTTGGCATTTAAAACCACTTGCCAAGCCTTAAACTCCCCTTTTATTACATACAAATAAGTCACTCCTAAGGTAGACCCTAGGTAGCCCTAGGGGCTGGGTGCTGTGTGACTAAAATGCAGAACATGTACTTTTAAGTTTTATATGTCCTGGCAGTGACAAACAACTAAATTCGTGAGGCCTCCTCTCATTGGCTAGCATTGGGGATTCCTTAAAACCCCTTTTAAGCTGTAATTCCTGATCATAAAGGAGTAGCTATATCATCTTTCACATCTTTGGAATGGTGGTGATAAATCCTCTTTAGTGGTAAAGTTGGATTTGACATTACCATTTTAGAAATGCCTCTTTTATAAAGTGGACATTTCTCTGCTCTTAACTTTGCTCTGTGTGCCTGCAGCCTGTCTCCAGTACACGTCTGGGCTGGGTGACAGCTACACTTTGTGCATTCACTCTAGACAGCCACAAAGGCAGAAAGGGCTGGGCGTGACAGAGGACTCATCTGCATTCTTCTGCATTCTGGTAGCCTTCTTCAGCAGGAAGGGGGAGTGGTAGCTCACTTTAACATTTGCACAGGGTGTGTCCTATTCTCACACAAAGGTGTGATTACTCTCCACAGATAGCCTGACAGACAGGACTAGGTTGAAAGGGGTCTTTGTGCACTTCAGAGGGCTCCTTTGAAGTCACCCCCTACATCAAAGTCACTTTTGGGTAGAAGTACCAGGGCTCTGACCCTACCAAATCAGTACACTAATGGACCAGAGAAGAACTCTCTTAGAGTAAAGGCTGCTGTGCAGAAAGGGTTGCCACTTTGCTATGACTGACTGTTCTGAGGAACTGTTTCTCTGCTTTGCTGCCCTGCTGATCTCTGCCCTGCTGAGGACAAGGACTGGACCCATCTCACTTGAACCAAGAGTAACTCCAAGGGTTTGCTGGCTTGCCTCCTGTTTTCTGAAGTCTTAGGGACACAAAAGACTTCCTACAATCCTGCTGGGGCTGTTGGACACATCTATGAGTCCTACCCTTGCCTGAGGTGCCCCCTTCAGTCTTGGGCCTCAGAAATGGGTTTTGCAGCTGTTTTTGCACTGAACGTTGAAGCAACAGCGACTTTACACCGACCGGTGCCGACACTTTGCCCTTCGACGCAACGCAGCGGCTACTCAACGACATCGTTTCCAGCACTCATGTAGTTTGACAATGGCAGCGATCCTCCTGCTGAAGCCACTCGAGGAAAACAGCACAGCATGGCTCGACATCGACACAGCGTCTGCATCACAAAGTGGTACAACACCAGAGCTTCCATCAACGGTGCAGATTGGTGCCGACGCTCCCCTCCATCCTTGGATCAAAGGTGATGCAGCGCCCTCTCCACTCCTCGCCACGAATCTTCAACGTCACCACTTTGCTCCATCCAAGGTATTTCTTCAGCTGGATCTGTCTGGGTCCTGTAGCCGGCCTGCCATCGATTGCAGTCGGGCTGAACTTTGACTTTGCACTTGTCCCTCACAACCTCAAGTAACCTTTTGACCGCTAGTGACTTCCAAGTACTGTTTTTACATTCAATCTTTAAAAATTCAGATCTCGACTTCTACGTATTGGAGTTTTGTCACTTTGGTCTTGTTTTACTTAGATAAATATTCTCTATTTTTCTAAACCTGGTGGATTCTTTTTGTGGTGCTTTCATTAAGTTAATGGAATTTAAGTGTTGCACAAATACTTTACACATTGCCTCTTAAGTTAAGTCTGACTGCTCAGTGCCAAGTTACCAGAGGGTGAGCACATGTTAATTTAGGGTGTGTATCTGACTTACCCTAACTAGGAGGATGGTCCCTACTTGGACAGGGTGCAAACCTCTGCCAACTAGAGACCCCATTTCTAACTGTGTCCATGAAAAATATGTGTACCGATCCGGTTTAGAAATTGCACTTGAATTTTGTAGATATGTCTTTTGTCCATCCCAGGTAAAATAGAGAAGGCTACATCAACATAATGAACATGCCTACAAACCACTTCTGTATCTTTATACCATTCAGGAAGGACACATCATTAAGAACTACAGGCTAAGCAGCAACCCCGTAGAAGACCAATTGCAATCAGAACATTTGCTGAACATCAGAGTTCAGACTACCCTCCCACCTATTGTGAAGATTATGGCAGTGTTACATATCTGTGTGACTGGCTTTTTCCAGTATACAGTGGGTGACTCTAATGCAATAGCTCAGCCAACGTTTTATGCTTGCTTCAATCAGGATCTGTATGTTATTCTCAAATGAACGAATGACAACATTCAATTTCTAGGGGAAATGCTACACTGAACAATATCAAGGATGAGTTCTGTGGGTTGAGAGGCATACCACATGTTGTGGGTGCCATAGATGAAACCCATATTGCATTGGTGATTGGGGCAAGTGTACCGCATTAGGAAAAACATTTCCACTCCATCAATGTGCAGGTGGTTTGCATTGCGGACCTGTACATCACCAGTGTCTGTGCAAGATCAGGGGCGTAGCTTGGTCATTAAGATTGGGGGAGTGTGGGCTTCAGATTTCCCAACAATCACGCTGGCACATAATGTTAAAATACATTATAGGACAAGCAGGGCACAAGAGAGGGGCTTAAGGGGCAGCAGAAAGGGAGAGAAATGTGGATTAGTAGGGGTACATTATTTAGTGAAATGACCAACATTTTTGGAGTCTTTCCAAACAGAGAGAGGCAGAGAGTGTGCATGCGTTTTTGACTGTGTATGTAAAAATTCTTGTTGAAATCTGACAGACAACTCACCATACCCGACTGAAAGCAGATATGCCCATTTATCACAAAATACATTTATTAGGGGGATGTAACACCCCCCCCCCGCAGCTACGTCCCTGCGGAAGTTTTCCAGGTTCTACCCATGACTTGCTGGTGCTATGAGGCATACCACAACATATGGCAGACCTCGCACCAAGGAGGTCCTGTATTGTGGCAAGTCTCAACCATTACTGTTATGCTGTTTTCATTGTTATTAAGTGCACATCCAAACATCAAATCACTAACACTTTTGTGATTATGTATTTCAGGGGAGTCTGAGTTTCCTACAAGTACCTGACATTCACCACTCTAAGGAACCCAACAAAGCCAGAAATCCACTTCAGTGTAAGAACCAGGGGTCATGCGGCGCAGACTTATGGGCTCCTGAAGGCTTGGTTCAGGTGCCTGCACAAGACTGGAGGGGCTCTCCTTGTTGGACTATGTTAAATGCTTCACAACATTGCAAAGCAGAGGAATATAATATTCATCCCGATGGCAATTACCAGTTGGAACCCCAGGGTGATGTTGGTGACATAAGTCAGCAAGATGAAAGTGATGAGGATAAAGACACTGACCTCAGTTGTGAACTCAATAGAAACATCTATTCCCAATGGTAAGTGGCTTTAATAAATGTATAATTTGTCTTTCTGCCCTATGTACATATCCTCCCTTACAATTGAACCTACTAGCCAACATATTTCCTTTCATATTGTGGTTTGTTTTGTGTTTTAAAAGTGCTATTAAGTTGAATAATGTGTTTGAATTTAGACAATTATATTTTCACAAACAAAAATATATTCATGCCGATGCATTATTAAAAGTTATGTTCAATGGGGAGACGCATGAGTGCGCGATTCAAGATGGCCGCGGCGTGAGAGTCTTCGCGCGTTTTAAGCCCGTTTTTCGTATTTAAACGACGAATTTCAGTCAGAAAACTATCCTGAAGGAGGTCGCTGCATTTTTAAAGGACTAACCTTTGTTGTGGAGCATTTTCAGAGGATTCTACACAGCAGAAGTGGGTTTTTTCACCGTCTGGTTCCTGCTCCCTGCACAGCATTCAGGTACAGCCAGGCTTTCTGTCAAGGGGGCGGAGTGAACTTTCAGGAAAGGGCCTGGCTTGGGCCTAGCCACTCCCCCAACCCATTTTAGCTGCTGCACCAGTCATTTCTTGGTTATTTCCACAGCCTTTGCTTTTTCATACATTATTTTGCTTCTGCAATTATAATTCTGTCTCTTTTTACTTCAAAATGGAAAATAAAAGTGCTATTAATAATAAAAGGAGGCAGCAAGTTTCTCCTCCTCCTGCTAAATCTAAAGTAGTGGAGTCTTCTGAACCCTCACTATCTTTAATATTGGAGGAAATTCAGGCACTTCGTGTCAATACAGACACTATTGCATCTGAAGTTAAAAATGTGCGCAAAGAAATGGCCAGCCTGTCAATGAAAATATCGGATAATTCCATCAAAATACAGGATAATAAGGTCAAAATAGACACATTTACTCCACTTGTGGCAAAAATTTCACCTATGTGCTCAACATTATTGGACATGGAAAACCGTAACAGACAATATAATCTACGCTTATTTAATTTGCCTGAAGATGTTGAGGGAAATAACTGTAGATTATATTTGGAGAATTTATTGCCTGGTCTTTTACAAATTAAATTTTCAGAAAAGTTTGAAATTTATAAGGCTCATAGGATTCCCTCACATAGGAACCCTCTACACACAAAACCGCGACAAATGATTTTTAAAGTTCTTCGACACCACCATTTGGTTTTAATCAGAAAAGCGGCTAGAGAAATACCTTCATTGATGGTAAATGGAAATAAAATATTTATTCATCAAGACTTCGCCAAAGAAACTGTCTCAATTCGCAAAGAATTCACTGCTCTTCGTCCTCAACTACAAAGTCTAGGCTACAAATATGGCCTTTTTGATCCATCGCCGATGCGCTCTTGGAAGGATAATTTCTCGAAATCTTTTCAGCGTCAAGAAGATTTGAGACATTTTTTGGATCATCAGTCACAGCACTCAATGGATACCAATGACTCTGCTACATGATTTTTTAACAGTTATGTCTTTTCTGACACAGTACTGAAATTTCTTTATAAAGGGCTCCAGCGGTTCTGGTCATGCTTGTAAAGCGTGTGTGCGTTTCACATTTCACATTTATGTCTTCTGTTTGTCGTTTTTTCCATGTTTTTTCATTTTTCCTTTCCTTCTTCCTTATTTGGAGCTACCTTTTTCTCATTCTCTTGATCTTCTTTTATCTTCCTCTTCTTGATCTCTTTTCTCCTTTCTTCTATTATGGCTAATACACATAATATTAAAGTAGTTTCATTAAATGTTAAAGGATTGCGCCATCCAGTTAAACGTACAAAAATTCTAGATTACCTAAGTAGTTGCAAAGCAGATGTTTGTTTTATACAAGAGACTCATATAGATGGTAACATTTTAGATTATATGAAGAAGAAATGGGTAGATGCTATTGTCTCTTCTCCTGCTAATGGTAAAAAAAAATAGTGTAGCTATTTTGTTTGCAAAGAAACTACACTGTCAAATTTTGAGTAAAACTTCTGATAAGGATGGTAGATATATACTCGTTAAAGTTAAAGTTCATGACTCATTTCTATTTTTATTAAATGTTTATGGTCCTACAGCAGATGACCCAGTTTTTTGGACTAATCTTACAACAGAGGTTCTAAAGGCCAGTAATGCCCCTTTAATTGTTGGAGGTGATTTTAATGTTATCTCTGACCCTTTATTAGATAGAGTATCTCTTACTAAGTTTCACCCTTCTAAAGTTTATTTTGCTTTCAAATCATTTATTCAAGCCACTAAGTTAGTTGATATTTGGAGATTACATTTTCCTACAGAAAAAGTTTTACATTCTTCTCAAATCCTCACAATTCCTATTCTAGGATTGATTGCTTATTTGTTTCCAGGCAACTAATTAGTTCAATAACTACTCCTAATATTGGTAACATTGACATCTCAGATCATGCTATGATTTCTTTGGGTTTGAATTTGGAATCAACTTTTACTAAACAATCTAGATGGCGAATGAACACTGGTATAATTTTAAATGAGTATAACAAGCCTAAACTTTTAACCGCCATTCAAGAATATTTTATACTCAACCCTGAAGGATCTACTTCTATGATTAATAGATGTGATGCTTTCAAAGCTTATATTAGGGGTGTAACTATATCTATTATGGCCCACGAAAATAAAACCTTTCATGCAAATGCTAAAAACCTTCAAAAACAGATTGCGAAATTTGAACGACTTTTTATTACATCCAACAATCCTCAATATAAATTTGAGTTACAAAAATTGCGTTATGAATTTAATTCAATCTTTAGTAAAAGAGCAGGTATCCAAATCTCTAATGCTAAAGCCAGATTTAGCTTTAATGCCAATAGATCCGGAAGACTATTAGCTAATTATTTACGTATAAAAAAAGATAAAACTCAAATCAATTCAATTCATGGTTCCCATGGTAAAATTGCTCTCTCTCACAATGAAATTGTTAATGAATTTTTGAATTTCTATTCTGCATTATATAATCAACCCGATTTTCAGGATGTTTCCTTAATCGATTCCTTTTTAAATTCCTGTGAGTTACCCAAGATTTCACAAATAGATAAAATTGGACTTGATGCACCTATTACTAAAGATGAAATCTTATTAGCTATAAAATCCCTTAAAAAGAACAAATCTCCTGGTCCTAATGGGATTCCAGCGGAATTCTACAAAGAATTTCAGTCACACCTTTTACCTTTTTACACCAACTATTTATGTTTTTTGGATCCACAGGAACTACCTCTGGTTCTTTTACAGAAGCTTTAATTATAGTACTTCCGAAACCAAATAAAGATCCCACTCTTGTGTCTAATTATCGTCCTATATCCTTAATTAATCAAGATTGTAAATTATATGCTAAAATACTTACTACTAGATTGGGCCCCATATTAGATTCTATTATACACCCTGACCAGTCTGGTTTTATGAAGAATAGATATTCTGCTAATAATACAAGAACTTTGCTGCATATTATTGAACAAAGTCCTACTTTAACGTTGCCATCTGGAATTTTAGCCTTAGATGCTGAAAAGGCATTTGATAAAATCCATTGGCAATTTTTATTTCATACTTTATCCTCATTTAATTTTGGAGATACTTTTATACGCATGATTTCAGCTCTATATTTTGCCCCTACTGCTTGTTTATTTATTAATGGACAAGACTCAAATCAATTTTCGCTTTTTAGAGGTACAAGACAAGGATGTCCTCTTTCTCCTCTCTTATTTTTAATTGGCATTGAACCTTTTCTTACCTCTATAAGAAAATGTGATAATATTAAAGGAATCAATATTAAGGTTGTTATTGTTAAAACCCTTGCTTATGCGGATGATGTGCTTTTATTTGTTAGTGACCCTATATCTTCGTTCCCCTCATTAATGGATATTATAACAAACTACTCTACAGTTTCGGGATACACTTTAAATACCAACAAAACTGAATTTTTTCCCTTAAATGTTTATTGCACTCATGATATGCTTCCCATGCGTGAAATTATTTGGCAAAAGAATAAGTTTAAATATCTTGGAATTTTATTTTCCTCATCCATAAAATCAACAATGAATTTAAATTGTGATTTCATCCTAAATTATATTAAAAACAAAATGTCTAAATGGGCGTCATTACATCTTTCATGGTGGGGCAGAATGGATTCTATCAAAATGACTATCGCTCCCAAAAATCTTTTATACCCTTGCCATGATCCCTACTCAATTTCTATTAAAGTTTTTAAAGACGTTGATAAATTTTTATCAAAATTTTTGTGGAACAACAAATCTCGTATTAGTTATAAAAAATTAAAAGTGCCTAAACGTAATGCTGGTTTCGGTATCCCAGGCTTTTTTCTTTATCATAAAGCTTTTATTTTAAAACAAAGTTCATTATGGTTTAACCACTCCTTTTTAAATAATCCTCCTGCATGGCTATGTATTGAGAAATCAATAGTAAGTCCATTTCCATTACCTACTTTGGTGTCTATGTATAGCAATGCTACATTTTTTCAAAAATCAGTTATTATTAAATCTACTAAAATGTTATTTAATGATCTTGACTTAATTTTCTCTTTCCCATGAATAATACTGATGAGTTATCACTATGGTATAGTAATGTTATTAAATTGAACAGAAATATCAGTTTCTGGTTTTCATGGATTAAAGCTGGGATTTTTTATCTCAAAGATGTTTATTCCAATAATACCTTTATTTCTTTTGAAAAGTTGCAAGCAAGATTTGGTTTACTTAAATCTGACCTTATTAAGTATCAATATTTGTGCAATTCAATCTTACATTCCTTCCCCAATGCTATTCCTTCTAATGTTACAGCTGATTTATCAATTTACATTCAAACAGTCTCTCGATCATCTCATGGGGTTTCCATTCTATATAAAAAATTATCAGATACTCTTGGCAGCAATTTAGAGATGATTTCAACTTTTTGGAACAATGAACTTTCACTTTCTTTATCTACTGACACGTGGAAGGATATTTGGCTTAGTAGTATATCTGGTTGGCTACCTGTTTCAATCTACCAAACCAATTCTTATATCCTATACAATCGTTTATGGACTCCATCACGTTTATTCAAGGCTAAACTTCTTCCCTCTGCAGATTGTTGGCATTGTAAATTACATCCAGGTACATTACAACATATGCTTTTTGATTGTCCTTTGGTTTTAAATTTTGGTCTGAAGTTTGGGATATCATAAAAAGATTTTAAAACTTCATATTGATGTTTCCTATCAATTAATAATATGTAAATCTGCTATTATATCACAACATTTTCATGATTTGGAAAGCAAACTTTTCAATTTCCTAATCTCAGCAGCTGTAAAATCCATCACTTTTTGTTGGAAAGATGTTTCTATATTATCTGTTAATGCTTGGTGGTCGTGGGTTATCTTTACTAGAAGAGGTGCTCAATTATCCATGAATGGGATTACACACAATTCTCTCGCTTATCAATCTTTTTGGTTACCTGTTGATGTATATTTATCCTCTTAATGATGTATTTATAACTTTAAGTTTGATTTTAACTCAATTAGACTATTCTTATTATAAAATGTAGTAGCTCTGTGTACATCTTATGCATTAGTTGTTATATTTGTCCCCTCCCTTCCCCTCCCTCCATCTCCCCTTTATGTATCTTTTTGAATATGTAATATCTCAATACCTATTGTAATTTTTTAATGACTTTGGTTAATTTATGAATTGTTATTTAGGTATTTGTTGCTAAATAATAATATTTTATGTATTGTCTTTATTAGTTGTTTATAAACAAAATTCAATAAAATATTTTGAACAGAGAAAAGTTATGTTCAACAATAAATATCAATAGTCAGTCATAAAATGTTTATTTTGGAAAATAATTTTCATAAAACATGCATACAACAATAAATGCAATAAAAACACTTAAAAAACACTTAAAAAGGCATCAAAATGTAAAAAATCATGGAAATCGCTTTTTTCATGTATAAACAAATAAAATAGATCATTATCAAAACACAATCTTTTCTTTCAAACGCCCCTTATAAATTCCAGCCACAGACAAACAAACGTGTTCTGCAGTTAGCATCTGTAAGAAGATTAGTGCAGGTCCATCCTGAAAAAAATTAATATTTTTAAGAAGGGAAATTATGAGTGTGATACGTAGGTCACAATAAAAATCACAGAAAAACAAATAATGGAGAGGATCTTGTCTTGAAAAGTTGCCACAACGACAAGGCGGGAGGTTCTCCACCAATGGCCACCCTTTAGGAAACACAAGCTGTTGATGCATCCTCTCGTGAACTCTTGTTAGGAGGTAGCGATGAAAAGAGTTGTCAACAGAAATCAAATAAGGCTTGAAATAAGTGTAACAAAGAACTGCACTGAGCCTTTCTGCAATTCTAAGGCCTCCCTATCAATTTTTCTATGGGCAAGGATATTCACGTTAGTCCACACTACATCTAGTCTTTTGATGGATTCAGGAGCTCTAAACAATTCAGACCACCCAAGAGCCTGGACACCTTCTCACACATACTTCAGTCATACAGTATTCTTCCCATAATACAAAGAGAGGCAGTCCCACAAAAATAACTGGTTTAGCTCAAGTTCTGGATCAATCCATATTGCCAGCCATTTTAAAAGAGGTTGAAGGGCAATTAGATATGCTATATAACCCCACATCACCATCTCATGAACAATCAAAGAAGGTGTACAACTTGGTAAAGCCAACAGACGTTTCAAACAAAGATTCTCCAACACTTGAAGCTGAAAACATTCAATATATACCCACAATTCACTACCATATAGCACTGCATAGCTTTATTTTGCCTCAAAAATCCTCACTAGAGCTTGAATAGGTTTGTTTCCAAGCCCTGGTGGCAAAGTTCAAGAGTGCATCACTGTTGATAGAGTCCACATTGGCGGAGGAACATGGCGGCCTGCTAACGAGCGGGCCGTAAACCACTCACCTTTCCGGTGCACCAGCCTTGCTGGACCACGCTGATTTCGGCGAAACTTGAATGCCGAGACTCTGCACGGTTATGTGAGCCCCTCGAAGCAAGGGGGGGCCAGAACACCACCGAAGCTGCACAATCTGGAGGCTCCTGGATCGCGGCCAGCTACTCATGGAGGTCCGTGGTTCCTGGCCGCTCTGCAGCTACGCCAGGATAGGCAGGCTGCAGTGCAGATTCACCTCCGGTGCGCAGGCGGGGGTGTCAGCACAAGCGTGCGGCCATGGTCTGTACTCCTATCGACAACGCCAGAGGACCACCGCATCCAGCAACATATGTGCCCCAAAAAGACCCCACACAAGGTGGGAACGCTAAAGTGCCGGGGCAGCTCCCCCAGAATCCCAGAAAAACGCTGAGGAAGGCAGATAAAACTGGGGTTGCACCACCTGCTGAGGCAAGAGTACAAGGTATTTCTCAATATGCCCTTAGGAATGCCCAAGTAGATGTAGCCCCTGTACAGCATAGGGGGGATGACTTGAGTGGATCCCCCCGAGTAATTACATCAATGATACATACCCCCATTACAGTGTCAAGTCTGGTAATTGAAATCCCCTCACTGAGCACATACTTAAGAAAAAGAGAGGGGACAAGTCGGTGAATACACTAGATCCTTTGGAAGGGAAAATTAAAATCCCCCCACCCCTCCTAAGGTCCTTCTTTAAGGTACAAGGGAGCGAGAAAAGTACATCCACCACTCAAATCAGTGACTCGCCCCATACATACAGTCTCGTCAGGATGGAGCCTCACATAACAAGAAGGTCAGAGGAGCTGCCGTTAACAAATAGGTTCCAGGCTTTGGTGGAAGAAGCGGTATCCCCTGAAACCATAACTGCAACAGAAATCGGGGTGAACCTACCTACAGTAGAGGAGGACACACATCCATTCCCCACGCCTCAGGAGAACATTGGGGGACTGCTGCGTACACTCTCAGAGGAAATTAAAAATAGATTTGCAATGTCTGAGGCAAATCAAACAAAAATCTGTGATGCTTGTGAAAGTCTTGAAAACAAACTAACTGACTTGTCTGAAAGAATTGGGAATCTGGAAATAGCTTTGGAGACCGTGAGAGAGGAAGTAGCAGGGAACAGCAAAGAGATCAAAAATCTTAAGTTGAGCGAGAAATCACTTCAGGAAAAGATTGAAGTATTAGAAAACAATTCCAGAAGGAACAGTCTAAGAATCCTCAATATTCCTGAGGGGAGAGAAGGAGGGAATCTGAAGGAATTTGTTGTAAGTCTGATAAAAGAATTCATACCAACAGTCAGGGCGCTAGATCTTCATCAGGACATACAACGAGTACATAGGGATCCTTTTAGGAAGAACCCCAACATAGACAAGCCTAGGAAGATCCTTGTATATTTTAACACCTAACGGACTAAAGAAATGATTCTCACTGAGGCGCTAAAAGCAGGCTCACACTAAGGATGAGTGGACCTTCCGCATACGCTCAGATATAGCTAAGGAGACACAAAACCGACAGTGGGCGCTAGGCAAATACATACAAGAGCTTAAATCCTTAGGTGCCACGCCCAATTAAAATTCCCAGCCACGTTAAGGATAATGTGGAACAACAAGATGTATAATATAAAAGAGCAGGTCGAAGTACAAAATCTAATTACACAAATCAAACTCTAGTGCTAGGGTACCGGTCCACAGCCAAGATAGAGACACGTATTTAATCGGTAGAGGTGAGGGTTGAGGGCATGATGAAAATTCCCAGATTGGTTAAAGGGTAGGTTCCTCGGGGGGTGGGAAGCACTTTATAATTGATGTAAATAACACATTGGGTGGGGAGCAGTGGGAGAAAAGAAAAAAAAGGTTCTCATATTTGACAGCCAAAATAAGAATGAGGACTCTGGGACCAACGTGGAGCCTCAGAAGATAGCCGCTTCCAATAAGATCCACAGCCTGAGGGTATTAAACTGGAATATAAATGGTCTAAGGGTGCCAAGCAGAAGAAGGAGAATTCTCCAATATTTAAAACAATCAAATAATTATATTTTAATGCTACAAGAGACACATTTGAGGTAGGCAGAGTGGGAAGGAATCATCAGGGCTCATAGATGGGTCAGTCAATTTGCATGCACAAATCATAATTTTAACGTGAAAGGGGTTGCAATTTTGATAAAAAGTTCAGCCCACACTAAATTAATAAATGTTACTGCAGACCCCAAAGGGAGATGGTTAATCGCTGTTGTCAAAATCAACAACATAAAATACTCTTTGATAACTTATTACGGGCCAAATACAAATGACTCATCCCCGCTTCAGGAACTTTTCCAACAACTCTTAGACAACGAAAATATCATTATAATGGTGGGCAATTTTAATGCGTTACTTGATCCGGTTCTAGATACATCCTCACCCAGGCCAACGGTCAACACACCTGAAATGAGAGATTTTATTCAGAGTCTAATGAAGAACTTGGGCTTGATTGACCCCTGGAGATACAAGGCGGGTAGAAACAAAGACTACACATATCACAATAAAAAATATAATCATGCCTCTCGTATAGACTACTTCCTGATTGATACTAGGTTAATGAATAAAGTAACGGCAGTCACCCATCAACCAGAGCACTTATCAGACCACTCCGCAGTGAAACTAGAGTTAACCCTGGATTGCGGTGCAATGATTTCGAGGTGGACCCTGGACAGACCCCTTTTAGAAGAACAGAAGATCGTAACTAGCCTGAAACACAACCCTCTAGAATGTGGTTAGCTGAATAAGAATTCCCCCCACCCAAGAATAATCTGGGACACCTACAAGGCCTTTATTCGAGGGAGATTAATCAATTACGCTGCGCATAGGCGGAGGGAAGCTAATCACAAAATAATGGGGCTAGAAAGGAAAATTGCAGCTGGGTACATAGAGCTACATGAAGCAGCTGACCTCAAAACGAAAACAGCAATTGAAAAGCAGTTGGATGAAGCCAAAAGGGAGCTTATAGAGCACCTGGAGGAGGTAATACAAAGACAATGGAATGCCAGCCAGCTGGCACACTACGAATATGGGGAAGGCTACGGGAAATTACTGGCATGGAAGGCAAGGGGTGCCATGGCTAGAAAGTCAATCAAAGAAGTAGTAATGGAAGGAACTGCGGAAAGCTGTCAGAACGATCAGGACATTGGGAGGGCTTTTACTTGTCTCTTTCAAAATCTATACAGGAAAGACTGTTTAGCGACAGAAGCGCAGATTAACAACTGGCTGAGGCTTGATCCTCCTCTAAAAATCGCACAAGGTAAAGAGGAACACCTTAACAAGCAAATAAGTGCTGGAGAGGTCTTTAAGGCCATAAAGCGTTTAAAAAGGGGGAAAGCTCCAGGACCAAACGGCATCCCGTGTGAGATATATAAAGTCTTAGCAGAGGAAATCACCCCAGTATTGACCTCTTTAATACTATCTATATAGATGAAGCCCTTATACACGACACCTGGAATGAGGCAACAATCACCTTAATTTTAAAACCAAACAAAAACCCTAAAATCTTATAGGCCGATTTCTTTACTTAACAATGACTATAAGTTGTTTACAAATATTCTAGCCAAAAGATTGGACAGAGTAATGGGAGAACAAATTAACACATCTCAAAAAGGGTTCATGACAAACAGACATCTACACGACCTTGTACACGATTTGGTGTGTGCTATTGACTTGGCTACAGAAAAAGATCTTCCCTTAGCCATTATGACGGTGGATGCCGCTAAGGCATTCGATAGGGTGAGTTGAACTTTTTTACACACAGTTATAAGTCTAAATGGGTTAGGAAATAAGTTCCAGCACGCAATTCAAAATATATATAGGGCTCCATTGGCAAGGATCTTGCTAAACGGATCCCTTATTCCTGAACTGAAGATTGGTAGAGGCACTGGGCAAGCCTGCCCCCTATCTCCGTTATTGTTCAATTTATATATTGAGCCTCTGGCTAGGCGAATTCTGCCTTTCCAATATTAAGAATGGGTGAAGAAAGAGGCCCTCTATGCTGACAATTTATTGATCTACACAAAAGATCTTATAGGACCCTACCTCATTATCTTGGATATTTTAAAGGACTTTGGCAGAGTATAAGGATACATGGTCAGTGAGGAGAAAACTGAGATAATGGCCTGCAATGCACCATTAGACAACACTAAAATAAAAGAGAGAAAAATGAAATCTGGTATTTAGGAGTCCAGGTGCTGAAAAATCTGAGAAACATGGTTCAGACAAATTGTTCAAAACTCATGAAAGGAACTAATAGGCTGCTAAAACTTTGGTCCCACCTTCCCCTATCCATTATAGGTAGAATTAACCTCATCAAGATGATGATCCTCCCAAAATTTACATTTCTGTTTAATGCGCTACCTCTGCACTTTGAGGCCACCTGGTTCAGGAAAATACAGGGAGCGATGAGTAATTTTATATGGGCTAATAAGGGCATTAGAATGGCCTGGAAGAAGCTACGTCAAAGAAAATGGATGGTAGAATCGCTGTCCCAGATTTTCAATTATATTGTTGGGCCTTCCAATTGAAAAATATCCGAACATTGCTAACGAAGAGCTACCAACAGGGGTGACCTTGCTATGGGACTCTAACTAATGACTTGGCAGAACAAGGAAGTTACTTTCTTTTAAAATTTGGCCACCCAATTATTTTTTTAAAAGGTACGATTAAGAATCCTGATTGCGGCCTGTAAGCCATGGATACAGGTCAGGAGGATCCTTGGCATTCCCTATTATAGTCAAATGGCCCCAATTTGGAAATCCCCCGGAATTACTCTGTGTTTACTAGATTCATTAGCCACCCCATTAATGGAAGTAGGGATAGAGAAATGGGGACAGCTGCTGGACGAGGCTAATGCATTCTCATGGGATTTCTTAGTTAAGGCAACTAGCAACTCGTTGCCAAAGTTTACATATCTGCAATTAGCAAGTTGGGCTCGAGATCATCCGAATGTAGGACTTTCCACGGACTGGAAGGAAAAAATTTGCGGTACAAACTTGCAAAGAAAAGAAGTGTCTACATGGTATTGGATGTTGGTCCAAGCAGAAGATGGCCCCAACAAGTTGCCAGAAGAAAAGTGGAAAGGATTCCTACCTGCAGCTGATCTACCATCCCTTTGGCAAGTATCAATGACTACACTCTGGTCTTTTGCGAGATATGCACCTTTAAGAAAAAATCATCTTTTTACTTCACACAGGACGTTCTGGTCTCCCAAGAAATGATCTAAAATAGGAAAAAAAATTAAGTGTTGTCCAAAGTGTGAACTGGAGAAAGCAGATGACGTGCACATGTTTTGGCAATGCCAAGCAGTACAAGTTTATTGGCAAGTAGTGGGTAAGGATTTAGCATTCCTTATGAAAAAGGGAATATAGGTAAGCTTATCTTTGATTATATTTGGGGTGCTAGAGGGGGCGGCTTCAAGGGAAGAGATAGGAAACTGCAAGAGCAACTCTTATTTATTTTGATAATTATAGCCCGCAGGGAAATCTGCATTAATTGGGTCTCTTCCATACCACCGTCTTGCACAGGGTGGCTAAAATCAGCAAGACGTATAGGTAGATTCGACTGCATAAGTGGGTCCAAAAAAGAGAGTCAACACCTGGGAACCACTGGTAGCATACACCTCAAACCACCAATCAGTTCTGACATAAAGGTCCAAGAATTAAGACACCCTCATCCATGAGGAGTTTGGGTGGGGCGACCCCACAACCCCGCAAATTGGATGTAGAAAGGTGAATCAGGGGAGAAAATGCCCAGCAGGCTGTGGGCATGTGACTCCAGAAGCAGATTATACCTGATCATATACCTTTGCAGGTCTGTCACATATGAGGACCACAATAAATAAAAATAAAAAGAGTGCACCACTGTCCTCCTAAAGAGAAAATGTTTGGCCAAAAGCAGTGGAGGCAAGGTTCCCTTCTGATCAAACAGTACCCCAAGATATGTAAATGAGGGGACCCTTGTGATTTCCAGCCCGTTATAGTATGTCTTCTACTCTTCATTGATCTGAAACCCATGACCACGACATGTGACTTCCCCAAATTAGTGGAAAGGTCAAGAGAGTCTATAAATTTTACAAACAAATCTAGAGGTAGTGAAAGACCCAAAGCTGTCCTTGCTAGAAGGATGGCAACAACCACATACAGGAGAACTGGAATAAACCTCTTGCCCATTTGTTGTAGATCTAGACCCTCGTGTAATAAATGGCTCTCACCTGATTAATGTACAATGTAAATAAAAAAGGGGCCACAATCTAGCCGTACCTGATCCGCCGAGTAATAGTAATATATTCATATACCTTTCTACTATTCATTCTCTCTATACCTAGCACATGTAGACATATTTGCGTGCAGGTCAGCCAAGAAATGAATCAGCTCGGTGTTGAATCCCAAGAAGATCATCAAGGGCCAGAGTTTGCTTCTATTAACACAGTCAAATGCAGAAGAGAAATCTATATACGCCATGTGAATCATCTCCTGCCTTGCTATTGTAAACTTATTAATAATTAGGTAAAGGTTCAAAGCCTGCTCAATAATACTTTTCACCTGCCTGGAACCATATTAGATATAAGAAAGACTCTTATTCTGCTGCGACCATTCTTGAAGATGATCTAAGATGACTCTCCTGACAATCTTAGTTGTAGAATCCAATAATGATATTGCTGAATAGCATTTCAGGTCTGTCTTATCTCCCTTTTCATAAATCGGGATAATCACAGAACACATCCAGCATTCAAGAACAAGGTAAGCAGAGGTGCCCACAATTTCTCATTCAACCTAAATAATTCTGCCAGAACCGCGTCAGGGCCAGGGGCCTTATTACTACTGATCCGACCACTCGCTCCTTGACTTCCTCTAGTTTAATCCAATGCAATAAAGGACCCCTCCCTCCCACTCCCAGAGGCCATAGATCCATAAACACCTCTTAAATGACTCACCCACATGTCTGGGGCTATAAAATCATGGATGACTGGGGAGTCAATGTTAGAAAAAGCAGGGCAATTGAGAATTTCCCAGAATTTGGTGATGCAATTCAATTAACATGCTTCTACCAGGTCTTCCCAAGATTCATGGTGCAAAACTTCCTTCCTATATTTAATGGCTGTTATATACATTCTGTCACTGTAGCTGCCACTCCCGGCTTGAAATTAAGGGCTTGAACCAAGTCTCATTGAGCCGTCGAACAGGCCTGATCAAACCAACCGGTGGATTCTCTCTGCCTGCTATCCCCTTAACGAGTGAGCATAGCACTTACTCTAGAACAAATATTAGAAAAAACAGCCCCCCGGCCAACCGTTGGCAAATCTACATAAGCATGCCTCAAAATCCCCATAACCATTCGCGACCAGCTCTGTTAAAAAAGAGGACGGTCAAATCCTCTTCCAGCTAATCCTTCTCCCCTGGGCATGAAATAATTATCCTTCAGAAGTGAGTGGCGAACAGAGGCTCCTAGAACATCCCGATTTATGGAGACCACAATTGTATTATGATCCCACCACGCCTGTCTGGAGATAGCATACTTAGAAACTAAAGGACATAGTGAAGCAGAGAGGAGAACATAATCGATAATAGTATATGCCCCTTCCAATGTATGACGGTCCAAATGAGTTATAGAGATCTCCCCGAAGC
The DNA here is from genome assembly GCA_963921515.1 of Calotriton arnoldi. Classification (NCBI taxonomy): domain Eukaryota; kingdom Metazoa; phylum Chordata; class Amphibia; order Caudata; family Salamandridae; genus Calotriton; species Calotriton arnoldi. Next base: position 272,813 of record CAWUFW010016862.1, read on the forward strand.
CACTCCAGCCAAATGATAAATTAAAATCACATATATTATTATTCAGCAGATTTCCCTGTGGCTTATGCTCAAAACGTAAGGAGTGAGCCTCCTCCTCATTATATCTATCCCACTAGCAATTTTTACCAAACAAATGCAAATTAAAGTCACCCACAATGACCACCAGGATGAACACATTTGACTCTGCTCTCAATCAATCTAGATGAGTCTGTAGGCTCACCAACTGCAATGAAATCTCTATCGACACTTTAGGGTTGTAAAGATTCAGCAAAAGAACAGATTAGTATTAGAGAATAAAAGCTTTACACCCAGCATGTAAGCAGAACTCGTATCATAATAGGTAGCGGTGCATCCTAACAGATGGAACACTAACTTGGCCTAATTCCCCTTTGCCCTACTAGACATGGAGGGAATAGCTGGGAAGAAAAAAGAGAGCCAAAGCCCTCTGCCAGAAACATACTAGAAACATCCCAGGTTTCCTAACAACACAGGATGCTGAATTTGTTTACAAATTTTATCCACATTGGATTATTTAATTTGACCATTGCCCCAGCAATGTTCCAATATAACAGTTTAACACCACTAGTATTTCGTACAAAACCTGTTGTGGAGGGGCCTATTCTCAATATGTGTAATCTGGTGGCTGGAACCAGAAAGGCACGCCATGTGCCAATCTACCCCTTCAAAAGAGCTCAAGGCTGCAAACCTATTTGCAGTCGATGCTGCAAACTGATCCATATTAGATTCTACAACAACCCACTGATGTTGTGGATTAGGAGCTACATGCCTAGCTGTAGGGGGATAAAAAAAGGTCAGGAATGGACAGGAATTCTAGAACCCACTACAAGGGACTGCACTAATCTATGAGCCAAGTAGTCAACAAATTCTCTACTATCAAAATTCACCACCACACAATCTCTAGCTACCTTTTTCCCACACGTGCCAATCCAACCCACCCTCCAGGCCCTCAATAGATGCCTGAATAAAAAGGTAGCATAAAGATTGTGTTCTTTGTACCAATGAACAACCTTATTGATATGTTGCCCAGTGGTTTCTGGGCACCCCACAGCCAGTGGGGGGGGGGACATTAGTTAGTACCATTACAAAAAGGAGAGACGTCTGGAGGGAGATCTAAGAGAGCATTTCAGGGAATAGAACTTAAAATCTGCTGCAAGGGTGGGTGAGTCCTATTGAGTTCCGTCAAGGGTGCCCTAGAACTCATCTCCCTAGGGGGCAACACAGAAGAACAAGGCAAAGCCTGTTCTACTCAAGACGTGCTTTTTAGTGATCTTGCTACAGTATTGCTATGGATTGGCTCCCTGCTGCGCCCTGCCGGTGACAAACAAAGGGGGATGCCTCTTTCCCAGTTGGCATGCGACTATCAACCGGGTTACCAGAATGAGAAGGGGCTATAGAAGAAGCAATCACATCCATATGGCGGGGCAGGAGGAATAATAGCACCCAGCTTCTCCCTATTAGTCTAAATTTAGTGTAGCTAATTATTGGGTCTGAGCATAAAGTCTGTGGAAAAAATGGGGACATGTGAAGGCCTTGGGACAGAAGGCCAGCCAATCCTGCACAATCAAATTGTTCCAGTAACAGTTAATTGGAGTTGCCTTAGAGCGTGCCCTGAGAACCGACAACCAATAGAGAATAATATGTGCCACAGTAGTGTGTTACTTAGTTGACGAGATAGATCAATGTCACCATGACACCACATTTCCATTCCATTTCTTTGTTTCTATGTATCATTAGGCTCATCTTTTTTAGTTCAATAGGCAAAATAACATTTAAAAAAATAAACTCCAAGAATGCATTGATTTGGTAGATCAAAAACCAAAACTGGAAAGATTTAGTCCTATTGCCATGAATTCATCTGGTCACCCTTGTACTACGAGCAACTTTTGATTTGGCATTGTAGTGGCATGGAATTCCCACAATGCCTTCAGTGTGGAGCATGGACAACACCATTTCTTCTCAAGGCATGAGGTTGGGGCACTTGGGATACTCACCACCAGTTGCAAGGGATTCTTGGTGTGCCCTGTAAGTGAGGCAACAGCCTCTCCCCTGCAGGCCATTACACCTCTTGTGGATGTCCTCTTGTGAGCATCTGGTGTTGGCAATTACATTCCCCTTATCAAAGATTCTGACATATTTCCCTTTTCTGACTCATGGTTGTTGTCTAGACCTGTGTTCTGAACAACTGGAGTTGAATCCTAATTATCTCATCCACCATCACAGCTGATTTTTGAAGCCTCTTGGTTGTCTTCTTCCAGACATCTAATACATTTTTAGAAATGTTAATATGGAAAACGATAGTGTTAAGATGGAAAATTATACATTCATTTATGAAAACGAAATCAACTCCTTATTAACGAAATCACCCGTTGTGAACTCCACATCAAACCCGACTCGCAAAAACAGAGTCAGGCAAACTCTGAGACCCAGGCCCGGGGTTACTGATTTATAGGTCACAGGTGGGATGGAGCATAGCTAGCAGATGACCACACAAATAGGAACCCCTAAATCCATCCCACAGATAGGCAGCAACATTACAATGGTCAAGAGAGAATGACCCCAATAAAGCATACATAGCCAGAGGGGGTATGCGTGCTTTTAAAACACCATAAAAGTCAGGTGCCACATGAGTTAGGAACATATAGCCAATCAGAGCACATCACATGCAGTGATCACATTCTCCCCATGCCAGCCATGTTGTGTTCACGCAAGGTCGAGGCCCACTTGTATTAACCATTTGATCATTAATTTATTACTCTAAGGCAGCAACCAACATTCCTCACCATATATGGTTCACCTGAGTACTTTATAACCTAATGAAAACTGTATTTAAGAAGAATGCCAAATAAATGTAAATTGAGACAGTCCTCAGACCTCTGTGCCTGTCAGTGTTCTCCCGGCCATTATGTTTAATTTAACAAACTGTTCTTGTTTTGCCAAATGCCTCTTGTTTTTCTCAAGGTATTTCATACTCAAGTAACATTCTGGTGAGCCAGATAGGAGAGATTGGGAACTCGTACCCAACTGCAGCCAAAGGAAGGTGACCCTGCCAGAACGGATTCACATCGCACATCACAAATGTGGTCAGACACCGCAATTGATTGGAAGTTCTGCTGAATCCGTGGGGCAGAGGTCCGCCCTGAAGCATTCATCATAGAGGGTAAGAGGCCACATCTGATCATGAAACATTGTGGGTTTTTTAACATTTGGTGTATGGCAAACTATGGAGAAGTGTAAAAAGATAACCTGAGCACCCTTCCACTGACAGGGTCTGGCATATTACCTATTTTATATGTCCTAACTGTATCAGTTGTAAGGCAGCCTCGGAGGTGATCCGCGGAAGTCACCTTTTTTTGATAGTTAGCTCGCTAGGAAAGGTGAATATTTATTTATTTATATAGCTCTTTATGGCTACCAGGATGCTATTTTTGTGATACAAATATCGTGTAAGGGCGGAGTTGGCACCTCAGTCTCATAGATTTTTAGTTTAAAGGATTTCTCAGTGCTAACAGGTTTCTTAACACCGTTAGAATCTGAAAGCAGTGAGAGATGTTGGTTGCTTGGACCTCTGGGTGTGACACAGCGTGCACGCTTGACCCCTGGGTGTGACACAGTGTGTGAATCCAACTTTAAAAAAAACTTGCATCCAGGAAACTAGGCGAAACTTGTATGTGGCCACGAAGGGCCAGTGATTCCCAAGTTGCTACTCTTTGGTGTCTGTGACTACCACCTTTGTTTTAGGAGCTGATAGTGGCAGACTATCCAGTTCACTTAGGAATGTACTCCACACTAGTCTTCTCTTGCTAGAGGATAAAATGTGTTGAAGCATTATATGTATTTGAAAGCACAGTTCACTCTAAAGGGCCTTTTGGCGCTGAATAACGGATGTTTATTGTTATCCAACTCAATGGTAATCATTTTATCAACCTCAGAAGGATGAAAGGCTGAGTGGACCCACCGGGATTTGAACCTGTGACCATGAGGTTGAACACAGGCCCCTACAGTGGACGCATTCATCCTCTACGCCACCAGACACTACGCCACCAGACGCCACCAGACCCAGCTACAATGGAAACATATCAATTTTTTGGGGACAAAGTAATTTTTTCTCTGTCGATCATTGATGAAATGTATTATTGTGTACGATGTCATTGTATTTATTGTCAGTGAAAACTGTATTGCGAGAGAATTGATGCAGAATTTGTGTTAATCCATTGTATATTCGCCCTGTGTTACAAAACACAGGGCCCGATTCACAGAACTAACTTAAGACAAAATCCTAAACTTACTACCATTTTGGTATTCACAGAAGGCACTTACTCATTTTGGTATTCACAGAAGGCACTTATTCATTTTGGTATTCACAGATGGCACTTACTCATCAATGAGTAAGTGCCTTCTGAGGCACTTACTCATTTTGGTATTCACAGAAGGCACTTACTCATTGATGAGTAAGTGCCTTCTGTGAATACCAAAATGACTAAGTGCCTTCTGTGAATACCTAAATGAGTAAGTGCCTTCTGTGAATATCAAAATGATTAAGTGCCTTCTGTGAATACCAAAATGGTAGTAAGTTTAGGATTTTGTCTTAAGTTAGTTCTGTGAATCGCTCCCTAAGTATGCAGTCTAATCTTGTTTTCATGTAAATGCTCGTTTGAACTGTTTTATGTAAGAAATTGCCAGCGCTGAGCTCATAGGACTTACAATTGTAGGAGTGTACCACGTACGTTTGTCCCCACGATTAGAACAAACAAAAATTCCCAAAAGATTGCGTTGTATTTGTCCACAAAACTTCTAAAATTGCAATGGATTCCCAATTAAAGCACATGGAAACCAGGGTCCCCACACAGGAAAAGAAACGTAATAGGTTTGCCAAGACTGGCATGCACACACAAAGGCACACACATTTCCCTAGCCTAAGGAGGGAACATTTCACACCAACATAATTGAGCATACTAAAACACATATAAAAACTAAATATGCAGGTCAAAAGAGAGACAATAGAGAGGCATTATTAGAATTATGAGCCATCTTCAAAGAGGCCAAAAGTGATAGCCCTATAATGCCTGTAGCGAGCAATGCGTACGCACCTCTCCCACCACTTGCAGGAATTGGAGTGGTCACACCAGCTCCCCCCGCACTAGGATATTCAAATCCAACAATAATGGAAGCTGACAAGCCACCCCACTGAAAGAAGGACAGTTAGGCCCAAGCACAAGAGAACAAAAAGCCAGCGAGCCCACACACTTCCAGCACAACCCAAGTTCCTTGTAGACGTCCCCAAAAGCTCAACCCCCCCGTCTACAATGTCCAACATTTGAGACCTCAACATCAAGAAAAACACACACTCCCACTGGGTCAGGTGAACATACTCGATTTACAGGAAGGTTTGTAATGATTCTCGATAGCGATACAGCGATTGGGGGAGAGGAAGGGAGCTCGGGTCCCCCAGGAACTGAAGATGAGGGTGAGGCTACAGGATTTACCCAGGTAGCCGAGGAGACAACAGAAAGCAAGTTTGAAGGCAAAGCCAGGCCAAAAAGAGCAGTGCGCAGCACAGAGCAAAGGAGGCAAACAAGAGGAAGAGAAGAGCAAGGAAGAGAGATGTGAGCTGAGGCTAGAGAGAGAGAGAGAGCACGCAATCAGGAAGTACAGCAAGAATACAGAGCAGCACAGGGAAGCAGGAGTAAGCACATGGCACAGAGCGGGGAAGAATCGGAGACAGAAATAAATGAGAGGCTTCTAGCAGGGATCAGAGCTTCTCCGCTTGGTCAATAAAGGAGAGGGGCGTACTGCAAAATAAAAGACCAAGGCAGCCTGGTACTAACCCACCAGAGAAACAGGAAAATTAAGATGGCGCCTTTGCGGGCACATGAGTGAAGCGGCGACGATGATGTGCGCTGCTCCACACGGGTTCACGGCAAAGATAGACCCACCCCCAGGGAGATAGAAGCAAGAAAGGAAGGCAAGAGTTTTGCATATCCGTTTTGTGGTCTGTTAGCAGACTGGACAACCATCAGAGGCACCCTTGAATATAGACCCCCAGGCCCATGCTCCAGTTTTTGCTACACCATAGCAGACTTCATTGTGGCCCTAGCCTTAGACTTCAAGGACTACATCTTCCTCGACGACCTAAATTTCGACATCGACGACCCCAATGAGAAAAACACTGCACACCTCCTTGACAGCATGAGCAGTCTCGGATTGATCCAGATCATCAATGACCGTACACACACACCGCAGGACACACGCTGGACCCAATTTTCACCTCCAGCAACCGCATCAAATACAGCCATGTCACAGAACTCACATGGACGGGTCACTCCATCATCCGCTTCAGCTTCCACAGCCTCTTTACCACCACTCGCAAGATGACCAACGCCCCCTACCGGAGGTGGAACAAAATCTCAGAGACCAGCTGGGCGAGTGCCCTTAACACCTCCAACCCTGCTACTGCCACCAACCTCGAACAGGGAGTGAAAAACTTCAACTCCTGGATCACTAATTACGCAGACAGCATCGTCCCCATCAAGCGCAACATCTAGAGAAAATCCTCCAAAAAGGCCAGCTAATACACCCAAGAACTCAGAACAGTGAAGCGAGACAGCAAACAGTTGGAGAATAGATGGCGCATCAGCAAGGACACCTCCAACAGGGCAGCCTTCAAGACCTCCCTCAACTTCTTTCACTGCTGTTGAGGGCAACAAAGAAGATAGGCCTTGCCGTACGCATCGAAACCAGCACCAAGAAAATTATCAACATCGTTAAGGCGATCTCCAACCCGGCTGCCAGTGAAATCATCACACCCTGACAGGAGCTGTGCAACAACCTCGCCCACTTCTTCCACAACAGGATTGCAACCATATCCCGAAACTTTGAACGCCAACTCACACCTACGGACTTCCTCAATAGATACGCCACCACCGTAACTGACACAAACACACACTGACCACCTGGAAAATCCTCTTCACCCAGGACACCACCTCCACCATGAAATCCATCCACTCGGGAGCTCCCACAGACCTATGCACACACCTCATCTTCAACCTCAGAAACCAAAGGATCCAGCAGGAACTCACCACCCTACACAACACCTCTATCACAAAGCAACATTTCCCAATGCCGGTAGACACGCTGAAGTCAGACCACTACTTGAAAAACCCCCCACCGACCCCAGCAAACTCAAAAACTACTGAACAATCTCTCTGCTCCCATTCCCAGCGAAGGTACTGGAAAAGATCATGAACAATCAGCTCATGACACACCCGGAGCAGAACCAGCTACTCGATGCCCCCAATCCGGCTTCCGCAGCAATCACAGCACCGAAACCACCCTGATCGCAGCCACTGACAACATCCGAGCCCTCCGCAACCGAGGAGAAACAGCTGCTTTGATCCTCCTCGACCTCTCGGCAGCCTTCGACACTGTATCCTTCCACACACTGATCGAAAGATTCCACCACTTTGGCATCAAAGGGGATGCGCTCAGATGGATCACCTCTGACTGGAAGAACCCAGAGGATCCACCTCCCACCTTTCACCTCTGAACCCAAGGAGATCACCTGCGGTGTCCCCAAGGGCTCACCCCTCAGCCCCATTCTCTTCAATGCATATATGACTCCGCTGGCCAACACTATCAGATTCCAAGGTCTCAACATAATTTCCTACGCAGACGACACCCAACTCATCCTCTCATTCACTGACGACCCCACCACCACCAGTACCAACTTCCACAGATGCATGATAAACGTCGCCGACTGGATGAAAAATAACTGCCTGCAGCTGACAACAGACAAGACAGAAGTACTGATCTTTGGCAACAGCAGCAACACATGGAATGGCTCCTGGTGGCCTTCAGACCTAGGATCCTGACCCACTCCCTCCAACCACGCCAGTAACCTCAGAATCATCATTGACAACAAGCTCACCATGAAATCACAGATCAACACTGTCTCCTCTGCCTGCTTCCTCATTCTGCGCATGCTATGTAAGATCTTCAAGTGGCTACCCCTACACAAGAGACGCACTGTGACACAAGCTATCATCACCAGCCGACTGGAGTGCGGCATTGTCCTCTACGTAGGAATAGCTGCACACCTTCTACAGGGACTTCAGACCATACAGAACGCTGCAGCCAGACTCATCCTCGGATTTCTCCTACGAACCCACATTACACCCCACCTCAGGAAACTCCACTGGCTACCGGTACAGAAGAGATGCCTATTCAAGCTTCTGACCCACACACACAAGGCTCTACACAACCAAGGACCCACCTACATTGACCACCACCTGAACTTCCACCAAACATCGAGAAGACTATGCTCCGCCTCTCTTTCACTTGCCCATAGTCCCCTCATCTACCGAAGCAGAAGTAGAGGACGCTCCTTCCCCCAAAATGCAGGAAAGACCTGGAACAGCCTCCCCACACACCTCTGGGCCATTACCTCACTTCCGGAATTCCGAATGGCCCTCAAGACCTGGCTGTTCGAATAAGCCTCTGGGGCCTGCAAGCACCTGAATACCCAATCGGGTGATTAGCCGCGCTTTATAAATCCTGATTGATGGGAACGCCTCTTGTCTCTTGTTTTTCTCAAGGTATTTCGTACTCAAGTAACAGAAGGAGCACTGCTGTTACTTCATGTTGTGAGTGGCAAATGGTTTGAGGAATGCCTTCTGCAGTGTGAACGGAAGATGCTGTTTATGAGTTGATTTTGAGAAAGGGTGTATGGCTGGATGCATTCGTCAAAGTTGACGGATGCTTCCACCATTGAAATCCCCGTCCGCCATTGCTGTCCTCTGTTGTGAGGGTCCCTCTGACCCACACGGACAGTGAACAACTCTAAATATGGATAGCTGTCAGCCATACCAAACGTTGATGGAGTGATGTCGGACGATGGAGGACGGGGGGGTTGGGACCGGCAATGGAGGACTGATGGCCACCTGAAAGTTCTCCCTCATTCATGACAGATGGTGGTCCATCAGTCCAAACCCTGAATACGGAGGATGGTTAACTGCAAGCTTGAAAGATGGATCAGTTCACCATAACGGAGTAATGATGGTGGGTCTGCGAAAATCTAGATCAGACCCTTAGTCTCTGAAATGAAATTGAAAATTCTCCAGTGGTAAGGTTGAAGGCTGCATCGAGCGATGTTCTCTTGAAGTTGAACAGCCATTGAACAAGGTCCTACAGAATGCCTGAATTCAGATTTCACAGATGCTGATGTCTTCTCATCAGACAAACACTTTTCAGACCTTCATCCAGTCAAGATTCTACCTTCGGACTTGCAGTGAGGTCCTGCTAAAACTCCGGAGGTTTTGGAAGTCTGACAATTTTCCAAGTCCAAGCTTTTAAGATTTTCTGGCGCAGTTACTCTATGTTAACGTTTACAGGACCTTAGTTACACCACTTGAGGCCAGGACTAACTCGGGCTGAGGCCACTAGCAGGTTCCACTTCAGGTCCAGTTTCAACTGGTCAGCTGGGCACTTCGGGAAAAGGCCTCTTGCAGCTTGTTGTGTCCATGTAGCCAAACAGGAGGTCAGCCAAATTATCTGTGGCATCTACATCTCAGTCCTGAGTACAAGGTGGAAGAGGCCCAGCCCATCAGGTCCCCACAAAGGCCACAGACAGCAGGCCTAGTCCCCTTCTGTCCTTCCACAGGTCCATATTTTTTTTAATGAGATGGAGTGAGGTACAACTTTTTGGGTGGGGGTGACTCCTGGATACTCCCTAACCAGTGAGGAAAAGTTCCAAAGGGCAAACCTTCCCCTTTAGCAGCTCACCATGTTTGCCGTAATGCAGACTATCATACAGTGCACTATTCGGGGTTAAATCCAACATGACAGAACCCTTATGCCCTTGGAGGTAGCTTGTGTTCTAGTTAGGAGTGTATCTGAGGACTCAACTACATAATCCTGGTTATGGACCAGCTTCCCTTGCCACTGGGCTGGTGCCACGCCGGCTACACTGTTGCCTCGATCATCGATCAAAGAGCTTTTCTTCCCCAGGTCTCCCTTTATACTTACCGATGAATGGAAAAGCCTCACCCTGGTCCCTTTCAAGTTAATGAAGTGCCTGAACTCTCCCCAGATGCCCTTCCTGAGCTGAGATGAGTCATATACCTAGCAGCCAGGTCTGCCTACCAAAAGGCGTAAGTCATTGTTTCTGCTCTTGCAACAGTTTTCACACCTAATTAGGAGGAACGCACTGACAAGGGTAGCTGCAGGAAGACTAATGACTACTGCACTTTCAGGCAGGCTGAGTCTAACTTATAATAAATATTAAAGACAGTTGCTGAATCATTTCCGTATCTTACTCCAAACCAAAGCTAGTAAACAGAGGAGCTGATTAGATATCGACAGGAGGCCAGTTTCTCTGCTACAGTGACGGAATAAATGACTCTGTCACCCTGACAGTGATGCCGCCTGCTGAATTTAGAAATGACCGCCAAGCTAGCATTGATGTCTAAAGCATTGGCAGGAACCAACATCACAGCAGTTCCTTTGAATGCTTTTTACAGTTTGGTGCAGGGTTCCGTCAACGTGATGGAGTCTTCCACTAAACCATTTTCTTTTTTATTCTCAATAAGAAAATCCCAAAGCAGGACTGTCTTTTTGGAGAAAAAAACCCCACAATAATGCCCCACTTACGATGGGAGACAACTCATATGGGTTGGGGGCATTTTTTGTTTTTTACTGTCCTTTACCGCCAGGGTTGCCTGGCAGTGACGAACAGCAAACAAAACGGCTATGTGTCTGCCCATCATATTTGGGCCTAGTTACTCCATCAGGTTGCTGGAAAAGTTTGGCTATGACAGTGATGGAGTAGTCACAGCTGTAGCCAAACCTATGGTCTTTCATTATTTACATCAGGCGAGCGGACCACTGTGTTGGCAGGGGGGACTCCATCACTGCTGCTACGGAGTTTCCACTCTGCCAAAATCTAATCCAGCCCCATAGTATTTTAATTGCACTTTTATTTTTTTCCTCATAGGATCCGCAAGAGCCTTTTACAATCTAAATAGCTTTTGGAGGCTCGTCAATATCGAACCGTGCCAACATAAAACTCTTACATGATTCACTTTTAAATTCTAGGCACACTGCCTTGTGGATTACAAGGCCTACTTAGCCTTTAAAAGTAAGGTTCCTTCCTGTTAAAAAGGTATATTTTCACAGGTTAATCTGCCGGTTTAAAAGCTGAAGGAGTCAGGCTACACATATAGGCCTCCAGCCATGTTAACTTTGTCAGCCTAATGGATGGCGCAACATGTGCTGCAGTTCACAGGTGATATTTAACTTTCCATGACATTGGTGTATTTTCCTGCACCTAAACTATGACCTTACTGGAAAATTAAATATGCCACTTGGGGATTAGCCAATTTTACCATGTTGTATGGGGTCAGAGCAAATACACTGGGGACTGCACAGCAGTACCCCAGTATGCAGTGTTCAAAAACCAGCAATACCAGTTAACATAAAATAGACGATCATCTGTTTCTTGCTTGGCCCAATGTAGTTTCCCCTATGTTGGCCTAACTGTACACGCTGTAGGCCTCATTTTCCTTTGCACATGTTACTATATAAAAATGCTTGCTTTTGTGCCACATTTTACTTTCACATGGAACCTGCATATGTTCTTGGGTTGTGTTCTTTTCCTGGGATTTAGTCTGAACACCGCTGACAAGGTCAAACAACAATGTCCCTTGTTATTCTTTCTGGCCAGGCACTAGCACCTAGACATAACACAAGAATGCTCAAAAGAACAGTGGTATACAGCTAGGTCTGAAGGCGCCACTCAGGAAAATCACACATATAGTTGTTTAAACAAATCTTAATATTTGGGACGGTGCTTCAAGGTGAGGAGAACCACCAACCTCCCCTGTAAATGCGACCGAGGTCACAACAATGAACAAGAAGAATCCTAAGCACACGTCTGAAGTGTATCACAAAGTTCAAAGCACATTGTTTGCATAAATATTAACACAGTATTGTGAGTCTTTGTAACAATATATGGACACAAGAGCACTGCTTCTGCTGAGATATAGAGTGTCCATCTGTGTATGCTGAGGTATGGGGTCTGACGGTAATCCCAGAGATCTATCATATAATCATATTGCTTTAGTAGCAGTGAAGGGGGTTGGGTCACTCTGTTTTATACAATGACAGCACTTTGAATGGTGTATGGATTATTAACCATGCTAACAGTATTTTTAATATGCATTTGTTTTCTAATTGTGTCACCTATACTGCATTTCACAGCACGATAGTTTAAATAAATGTTCTAAACTTCCTTCATGTCTCCTGGTTATCTTATTGTGGGCAAGTACGAGTGAGAGAGTGAATGGGTGTGCCCTGTTACCGCAATCCCTGAGAGGGTCGAGAGTGTTGTGTTCTGGGGTGCCAATTCACTTGTTTCTCTGATAAGGTTAGGGCCAAGTAAAGCACCTTAGCTAGTTGGACTCAGACTTATGGATACTGAGGTGGTATGGTGACTCAGTCCCTACATACTATTGTCTATGGTTCCAAGCATAGTTCTGTTAAAGAGCGGAATCCCTGCAGCAAGGACAAATACACTGGGGACTGGACATCAGTTCCACAGTGTACAGTGCTAAAAAACCAGCAATACCAGTCAACATGAAATAGACAATCCATGCAAAAAGGGACATTTCCTAATATTTCTCAATTGAAGTCTAGTGTTACATATGACAATAAGACCTCTAGATACTTTACGTCAAAGAATTGCTTGAAACAGAATGCTACTACCATGCTGTGCGAATGCATCTTTCATGGATCCATGACAACTTTTCTATGCATTTGCCTGCTCATTGAAACTATTACTGTATTGATTACTAAATAGGTTTTCTAGGTATTAAAAAGTCAGCATGGGCGATTAGCATTTTGCAATGTTTGCTGGCCATGAGCAAAAAATAGTCTAGGCACTCATTATGAGAAGTGTACTTGAGAATGAAAAAAAAGGTTAGGAATCAGTGGCAGCTCATTAGTTCCTGCATGCTTTCGCTCAATCTAGGCCATTTCCCCTGCACACGTTTTGCTCAAGAGTTTACTAATCCCAGAGACATGGAAGATTAGTACCTCTGTATACATGTATAAAAAGAGGGACACACATGCAGGCTTCTCGATGTGCAGATCCATTTGGTAAGCATTTTCTTTTTTGAATATATAATGCATTAACATTCTTAAAAACCTCAGAAACATTAATAGGCCAAAATAAACAATGTAGAAATTTATTTTTATGCATAGCATTAAAAAAGTATTATAAATTGGGTATGATTTACAAGCATAAGAGAGTAGGACCTAAAATGATAGAGAGTAAAACTCGGTCACCATCCACCAATTGACTATGATACATGTTGTCCAAAAATGCTACATCAGTGTCTCTTTATTTGGCTACCCAGATGAAAATTATCAAACGTTGCCAAACGGGTTTCAAACCAGGAAGGAGTGTTATGCACAATGCTCCTCGTTTTCTAAGTCAATGATTAAAAAAACATGGTCATCCCTCTTATGTGTGTACACTAATTTTAACACTGCTTTTAGTTGAAATAGTCATTTCACACAGTTCTTAATTTGAGCCGGTGGTTTACGGTGCTTAACACCCGCACTTAATTGTCAATGCCTGCACTTGTGACAATCTGCCACAAGGTAGCGCTGTTTGGCTAATTTAGAGATAGCCACAACAGTTAATTATTAATTCAATATACATTAAAAATGACTATTACATGCCGCCCAGGCCATTCTTATAGCTTTGGGGGCCTGAAATAGTCTGAATTGTCACACTTGTAGTAGTGTGATGGTTAGTACTTGTGTTTTTATTGTCATAGGCAGCATCGCAGGGGCAATGTGTGGTGCAAGCTTCAGTGGCCTCCTGAAGAGAGCCCTGGCACTTATTTTGTTTACAAATTAAGAACTTATTTCACGGGTTATAAGACATTGTAATGCAAATGTAGTGATGTTTATGTACTATTTATGTTACATTCTGCCACATTGTCAATCATGTATGGCAATCATTTTGCTGGATCCATGTGTAGAAGAATTGCACAAATTGTTGCTCCCTGCCTTGATATCCATTAATTTTAACATTTAAAAAAAATTGTAAGTTCTCTGACTTAACTTCTATTTTTCTCTTCATGTGGAGGTTCTCTTTTAAAGTAAATACGCTTATTATCACTGATTGTTTTGTGTTGTGCCCTCGAGCAAAATCTTTGCAGATGCTTTCCACCGCACTGAGTAAGAATCATAACACAATGGCAAAGGTTACAGAAGGTTTTGAGGTAGATAAATGTTGCCAAAAGATAAAATGAAATATGTGGCTCATTTCAATTTGGGTCATTACGCCCTTTCATTATCAGTAATTACCTTACAATGTATGAAACATCTCTTCTCTATTTTATTACTGCTGCTATTGTCTACAGAGGTTACACCAAAGATAATTAAGGTGTATTAAAGTGCAATCACAAAGCATGTACTTTGCCCAACGTAAATTCATATACTGTCATAGTAGCTCCCTATCATTTCAAATTTTGGATCTTGCTTGCTTCAAATTTTGGTTCTTAAACCCAATGCAATGTCATGAACAGTTATAGCTACCCTAACAATTCCTTACTGTTACTATTGAGAAAACCTAATGCTGCTAGGGAAGACAGAAATTTCAGTTTTAATGTAAACCGGGATTGATTCCCCTCAGGGCTCAAATAATTTGACTCACAATATCACTGTGGTTCTGTAAGGAAGTGTGAGGAGGCTGAGGGCTGAAATACCCGCTTACGTTACAGTGTGAACGAAGATCCCACTGAGGGTACTCTCGACGGTCGGAGAAACCCATAAATTGAAAAGGACAAGGGTTAGGAATGCTCCAGCGCTTCAGGAACTTAGGTACATTTTTCATAGACTGAGCCCAAATTTCTAGTTCCCTCCACACTGCATGAGTTTAGTCCAAACTTACCAAGTAATGTATTATCTCTAATTGATGAATCTTTTTAAGAAGGCAGGGATTTGGTAATTAATAATCAGAACTTATACAACAGACACTTTTTCCGTTAATAACAATAACTTTTATCTAAATAATGTGATGCTCGTTAAACGCAATACAGCACAAATTAGGGTAAATCACACAAAAGTACATTCAGTTTTCAATCAAATAGTACACATCTCATGAACAGCGCAATAAGAGAGTGGATAGGTAGAGAGACAAAAGAAGAGTAAACATTTGCAATTAATTATGCAAATTAGAGATTGAGTATAGTTACCTATCATTCAAGTTTTAAGATTAGAAATGCTACCTTCTGGCCATGAGAGTAAGCAGGGCACTCCAAGAAAGATTTTGAAATGCAAAGTTTAAGAGTCAGGAACAGCAGATCATCAGACAGCCCACAAGAATAGGAAACAGCGATACAGCTCTCTCCTCTCGCAAAGTTAGGAAAACGCCGCCTAACCCCACCTACTTACTAGGTATTTTTATACACCATTTTCACACTAATCCAGCCCCTACTCTATCCAACCCACCTAACTAAAGATTCTAATTGGCTAAGGCAAGGGGTGTCTTGGTCACACCACTCCAAGCAAGTTCCGTTTTTCAAACACACTATTGTCCAAATTCAATACGTCATTTTCAGGGTTATGTATCTTTCTCTTCCGCAGCATGTTCACATTTCATTCTCATTTATTGTATTGTATCTTTTTTTCTGTCCGCATGTCCGCTTCCAGTGGAACTCGCTTTTCAGAGGCTCATTGTTTCCTCCGTAACCTTGGTCATGACCGAAGACACACAGCAAACTGATTAAGCACGCTCCCTTCCTCACATCATGGTTTAATACTTCCAGCTAGATTTGAGGCCTTTCTCTCCAACACAGAAAAAGCCATTTTCTCTGGAAAGACAAATACAACGTGAATATCATATTTTTCATAGAAGTTTATTCTCTAAAAGTGTTTTGCTTAGCAATATTTAATGGTTTGCACAAGATTCAAAAAGCATTAGTATAGTCATTAGTCTTGCAACCTTTTAGTCATTAATTTCTGCATTAGTCATGTGCAGGCTTACAGCCTACCCCAGATTTTCCCTGAACGCTTTCACATTTATGCATGCGCATTATTAAATTCAAACTCAATTAATAACACACAGTTAACTTTTCAATGATTAGTTTACAAAATGAGAGGTTCAATCCGAGCAGGTTTTGTTTCGCGAAAACCCTGCTCCATCAATTCCCCTTTGATGGCGATTCAAGCCATCAAAAACTAATTCAAAAATCTGATTGCCATGATATTTTATCTTAAAAAGCTGTAGTTTTCTTTTGTATCATTCCTATTTCATCTATATATTTTACTATTTCATAGTAATTTCTCTTTCTATCTTCTAGTTCAATATCTTCTCTTTCTCTTTTCTTAGCTCTATGTCTAG